>JARYGA010008046.1:0-44859 GCA_030545235.1 Helianthus tuberosus | reverse complement strand
TCAACAAAACAAATTAACAAATAAACAATCTTTGTGGTTATACGACTATGTGTTTATTCATCTTATGTTTTCTTTTATGCATTTTGTGTTTTTATACTCTGGATATTTGTTATCCAAATCCTCGCAGGATCTTTCATATCTCCATATGAGGGATTCGTAGCAGGATAGTCAAAAGGTACTGCCTTAAATCCTTAATGGGCTTCTATATAATAGTTAAGACCCTTGGATTATATAGTACCACTCCATATTTCATAAGAGACCCTTTTAGAGGTCTAGTCAAAAAGATTGATTCACAATCTGGTTAAAGGACGACATCTAGTGATGTAGCTGAACAGACTCCTTGATAGTCTATTTAGATCATTTATTGACTTAATTAAAAGGACTCTATGGCGGTCTAGACACACTCATCACAGGTTTGTTCATTTGGTTTTACACTACACATTATAAAATAGACTGTGTGAACTGTGCAAGGAATTGTCTAATTATGGACGCGTACATAATTATGAAATTTAGTGCACAGAAACCCAGTAAGATTTATTATGTGTAAGAACCGATAGCGACAACAATAACAAAATGAGAACGATGTAATGGAGGTATGGTGGACGCACCAATGACGCTTCATATACTTGTATATAAGTGTCCCTCTTACATTGCAAGCATAATGTTATTAAAGTTACTAGAAGTTCAGAACCCTAACCAATATTGTTCGATCTTTTCAACTTCATGTTTTAAACTCTCACAAGTTTCCTCTAAATAAATTTCGGGACGAAATTTCCTAAAGTAGGGGAGACTGTAACACCTGTGCCTCCACGGCCATCAAACAAATACCGAACCAATGAAATATTATATTTCATACTTGGGATTTGTAAAAATATGTGTATCATTTGCACATATCAATTTTTGTTCAATTCCAAACTCTAAATCGCTTTTTGGAAGGTTATACGCGCACCAATGCATAAATATAACCAGTTTAATGCAACAAACACTCCGGAATAGTGACATAGGCTTAACATACCTTAAATAACCTTTACATAACTTATAAATAAGTTTTGAAGGCTTTGGTATGGCAAAAACAAGTTAATTCGCTTACAGGGACTAAACTTGACAAACTGTGAAAGTATGCCAATTTGAACTGTAACAGACATTCCAGAACATGACCATAAGTTAAACATACCATAAATATCCTTTACATAGCTTAGAAATAGGCTTTGAGGGGTTCGGTATGCTAAAATAAACTTTTGGGGTCATTCAGGGACAAAAAGCGTCAAAAAGTGCACAAGTTTGCATTTTCGCGCATAACTTACGTTCTGAATACATCCGGACATCCAAAAATTTATGTAAGCACTAAAATATTTTATTTTAGTGCTTGGCATAAGAAAAATCCATTCGTCACGCCATTTGGATCATTTTTCGCGCTTATGCGCATTCCGTCGTAATTAACCGAACAACGTAACTGTACGGCTAAACGAACCGACACCCGAGATATTTTTGAACACATTTTAAGTTCCCTATACTTTAACTTCATTTTAGAGCTTTGAAATGGGGTTAACGGGGCTTAAACGTGTCAAAAAAACGCATCCAAAACCAAGTTTTGAGGTTGCAGGGACTGAAACTGTAAATCTGCCAAACCAGGGGCCAGATGCAGCAAAACATTTTTTTTCAGCTTTTAACAGCCCTTAACACTCTCCAAAGGCCAAGTGCCAAGTGTCAAACTCTTATGGTGGATGGCAAATGAGTTACCACAACTTTCCAACAAGTGTACGGCTTAGATCGTGCCCCCTTTTCCAAGAAATGATCCTAACGGTTGTCCATTTACTATAAATACCCACATACCCCAACTTCATTTCTCACTAGAATCTGATCATTTGGGCTCTAATTTGAAACCTTTGTTTCATACCTGAGCTATTTTGATCTAGATTAGCATTCGGGGACCCTTCGTAAGTGTTCCTTCGTTCTTTTATTGCTTTTCGAGTCCGAAAGTCGAACTTTGTTTGACTTTCTGCATTGACCAGTTTATGGTCGATGCGAAGTTCGTTTGAACTTCATAACGTGAGCGTGATCACGATAGTTATAGTCCCTAGTGACTATACCTACTGATTACCACGTTATCTAGGCTCAGTGACGAGCCGTAGTTTCGGTCAGAATACGTATTCTTGCGTATTTTGTAACCAAACTACTTGTGGGTATCAAGACCATTTGTTTTGATACCAAACCTGTTTTCTAAAATTAGTTAAGCATGTTTTAACATGCTTAGCTCGTCACTTTTAGTTTAGTGCTTATTTAGGGTCGTAAGGTAAGCGATCTAAACAATCGCTTATACTTTCGAACCCGACCCGTTTGGTAGATCATTAGGATCCGACCAAGCACTTTAGGTGACCATAGTTTATAGGGAATAACCTTACGAGGTTATACCTTATGGTCGCTTCATTTAAGTAGTTGTATGATAGGTAGTTTATATGCCTTAGGTAAATTACCAAAATACCCCTTTGATGCCAAAATTCATTTTAAACATATGTAACATAACTTTTGACATCTAAACTGATTTGACAACAATATTAGACATGTTAAGGCATATGTTACTTGTCATAGGACTAGTTAGGCGGTCCGAACGCGTTTCACACGAGGGACGCGTTAAAGTAGCATAAGCTACCTAAACGGGTCGTAATGGGTCATAAGCACTTATGTTAGAATTCATTTAGTATGTAGGCGTTGTTAAACCATATTACACGAGTTCCCATACTCATTTGGTTTACGAACCCTCATTCTATCCGATCTTCCGATTTAGGTCCGGTTTATTAATGTAGTTACCTATATTAGGTGCCGTTTGATACCCGTGATCTCTAACATTGCTTGGTGGTTATCTTAGGACTTCTGAGCAATCTCAAGTGAGTACATAGACCCCTCTTTTACTGTTTTCCAAACGTTTTGGGGTGGAACACATGTGCCTACTTGTTACTTTCATGCTATCCTGTTTTCACATCATATACTTCCTACGTTCATTAGTACATTATAGTACATGATTTCATTACATTTTAGGCTATGTATGTCCATTGTGTGCATACTTAGTACATGGTTCTACATTACATTTCTGCTATGTATGTTAACTGATAGCATGCTAGCACATTTATTTACATGACTTTTCTGCTTTGTATACTTAGTACATTTCTTATTCATCATATGCTTACATTTTGGTATGACATTTGGTTTGTTTAAACTATACTATACATTCATTAACACCGATCATGCCGCTCGGTAGTAGGTAGTGGTACCATAGGACTTGACAAATCCCATTCCTGAAATCTCGGGTTTGTTTGGACGTAAGGAATGACCGAATCCGAATACATATTCTTTTGATAACCCATTTTTACATGGTTATCCGACTGTCTCAAGGCTTGGATGTATGAATTTTCACAATACCGCATAAATGTCTATATCAGTATAGCATGCATTTACTACACAAAACATAACTTTGATTTAAACCAAGTTTTACTTCAATACTTTGTTTTGTGCATTTCACTTATGGTTTAGTTGATGCATTTCACTAGCCATACATATCATTTTGGTTACACATTACATGATTTACATTTGACACATAAACATTTTCAACATTGGTTATACGTTGCATGATTTACATCTTGACATAAGCATTTTGGTATATTATTCAATACATTTGACAATTGGTTTAAACATAGACATCTTACATTGTTGGTTTGGTTTGGGTAAGTGATTTAAGTAACGAGGCGCGTGTAACACGATACAAGTATGGTGGATACGCCGCTGGTACTTCCTATATATAAGTGCTTGTATGGTATTACATATCGTAGCGTTATTCGAATCATTTCAATTTAAGACAAATAACATTTTATACAAAATAACATACTTTTCACAAGACATTGTTTTACAAAACAACTTATCTTATACAAACTCATTTTACTTGGTTATTTATTTAACCATACTTTATTCTCTTATTTATACATATCATCTGATTTTATCACTTTTCAAACGATTTACAAAACAAATCAAATTACAAGGTTCATGACTAAACATTTTCTTAAACATAAGTCATGAATTCTATTTTCACAAAACCTATGTATCTCACAGGCATTTTTATGCTGACGTACCTATTTTCACATGTGTTTCAGGATATGATGCATAGGATTTGTCAAGATATACTTAGGCGGACTTGGTCCTTAGCGACAATAAAAGATGCAAGACTAGTTATTTATGTTATGTTTCTTTGATTGTCAAGACATTGTAACTCTTTTATTTAATAAAACAATAATTCAATTTCCATGTGTTATGAAACAATGATTCTGTTACAACACTCCCCGACGTTTTCCGCCACGTATTGTTGTTCTACGTGGTCGGGGTGTGACAAAGTGAAAGCTTTTTAGTATAAATAGGATGATAGGCTTGTCATTTGTAACAGTTAGATCAGAGATAGGCAAGTGATACTGAGGTGCTGCCGGTTTATCCTTTGATTGTAAACGTTGTAAAATCAATATACAAGAGGATTAAAGTATATTTCAAGCTGTTTTCACATCCGTTTCTCTGTTTCCGCCTCTGAAACGGATTTGAGCTCTTCCGAACGACTCGTTTAGGTCGCAATCCGATCCTACAATTGGTATCAGAGCTCAGGACGAGGAGTTCTTGCCATATTCAGCTTGAAATTCTGTTTCTACACCTTTCTTTTTCAAACTTAAAATTTTTCCACGGATAAAAACGGCTCAAACTTTCACACATTGTGCGTAATCATGTTTTAACAAATCCTGGAAAGTTTCAGCACTAAAATCAACTTAAAAACCGGTTAAAATCATCTGCTCGCTTGAAATTGGTTCGCATTTGCTGACATCATCTGGGCTTTCGCTTGAGTTTACACTTGAAACGCCCTTTCGCTTGAAAAATTTGATGGTGTTTGAAGCGAAAAACCGGCTTTAGCTTGAAATTGACGTGTTTCGCTTGAGTATGTACATCGAGTGTGTGAAACAGTCTGCTTAAGGTTGTCAGGTCACAGCTAGTTGGGAAATGAAATCATGTGTTTGTGCCAGTTTGCATTAAAGCATTCACATTTTGTCGGTTTGTTTTAGTCATCAGTTCTTATGATCTTATCAGTTTACATATATAGATATTATTGTTGTGTGTCTTGAATTTGTAGATATCATGTGAACAAGTATCAGATTGCATATATTGATAAACCCAATAAATTGTTTCATGTGCATGTGAATGGTATTAAATTGGAGTATGTGATTTGTCAGGTGTCGTAAATTGAAGTTCAGATTGCATGGTGTGATAAAGTTTGTTCGGTCATCAGTGCTTTGATATTATCATTTCATTTTTAAAGTTTCTAGATCTCGTTAGTTGATATTTGATGCATGTGAGGTCTGCCAAGTTTGCATGTGATCAGCTTGGTTCAAAGTATTAAAGGTCTAATAGGATTAAAGAGATTATTAAACAATTAAAAAGGTGATGGCTATTTTAGTGTGCATGTGATAATTGTCAGTTCATGAGTTTCAAATTTTAATAGTTGTGCATATGAGTTGTGTCTGTCGCATGTGATACTAGTTTTCGACGCCCAATCAGTAGCTATTAAAAATTAATTGGCCCAATCAAGAATCTATTGAAAGAATATAGTTTTTGTCGGATTTGTCATGTGATTATTTGTGACTCTATCATATCATCTTGATACGTGTTGATTGTCGGTTGTATGTGACCCAAGAGAATCAAGTTGGTGTATATCATGTTGTTTTCAAAATATAAATAAGTGTATGGTTTTCAAAGGTCATCGGCCCAACAGAAGTTGAAAGATTTGTCTAAGTGTCCTCGGCCCAAGTGTGTCATAGTTGCAGCCCATATAAAGAAGTGCACGGTTCAAATCAGTCTAAAGCCCAAATTAAATCCATTTGGTTCCGATCAAGTCCATTCAATCAGTGTCTTCATTCGAACAACATTGAAACGAGTCCGCAAATTTTTGACACGTGTTCTAGTTTGATTCAACTGTTACATGTGTTCACATTTCCAATTTGTTTAAACTGATAGTTTGCTTATTTAATATACAAGGTATTTGCCAAAGACATGGAAGAGGAATTCTACAATGCGTTTGCCACACCAGTTGCTCCGGTCACAGCTGCCGAAAATTTATAAAGTGAAAATGAAACAGGGACTCATCAAAAGCCGCCAAAGCTCATGTATATTGAAGATTTTCAGGGCTGGAAAAACCGTTTTGAGAATTGGGTTCAGGCTTACAGATTCGATGCTTGGTGTTCTTTACTGAAAGATTACAAGAAACCAAAGAATGAACGTGGGTTGGAAAAGGGTTTCAATGATTTTACTGAAGCTGATAAGTTGAAATACACTAGTGAGAAGATGATGATCAGCATTTTACAGCAAGCAGTTAAAGAAGACATCTTTGTCTTACTTCAACATAATGGAACTGCTAGATCAATCTGGGAAGCTTTACTTCAGAAATTCCGAGGGAGTGCTGATATGATCAAAAACAAAAGGGCCTTATTGAAGAAGTCGTTTGACATATTTACTGCATTTTATCATGAAACCACAAAGGAAACGATAGATAGATTGTGACAACCCGCACTTTCAGACTACCACTATTTCTTTATTATTATTATTTTGTCTAGTCCAGTTAAACTCAATACTCGTCCACGCTAACTTTTCTCATAAATAGGAGTTACGTTTACTATATATAAATATATAACAATAATAACTTGTTGAACAAATTGCTTTACCTTGATTGTGTTTATAAGATTACATGAACGTGCATGATTAGATGGTTGTGAGTCTGCTACCTGTTAAGCGATAAATGTTCAGACTACGTGTGTGTATTCAGTCGCATGTTATGATTATATGTTTAGGTCATAGGTGTTGGTTAGTCGTTTAGGATCTTGAACTAATTCAGCTGGGCCGCAACTTACTTGAGCTGTTTACACATACTGTTTGGCCACAGGCCCCTCTCATCTCGGCCCACACACCCCACATATTTTGTTGAGCCCAATGTGAGGACAAACTAAACCTTTATTGTAAACACATTAACCCTAGAGCTCTCCTGAAACCCTAACGGCAACATCTCTCTTGCGTGAAGCTTTTTCCCTCGATTTCGTCTTGTATCTCGGTTAGTATATTACCCTCCTCGTTTGCTTTGTTTCTTATTATACGTGATCTTTTGTATACTTAGTGGATGAGAAGTTTATGGACTAAGAACCTGAATTAATGAATAGTATGATTGGGCATGGATCGAAACATATGCTGTTATGATTTGGAAATTTGTATGCAATCTGTGATAGTGCTTGATGACTAATGCCAATGAAAGGATTGTGGTCGTTAGTTTGTGTTAGGATTTATGTTAACTAAGAAATCATGTTAAATCTATCTTAACTAATTGGTGATTGAAAATATATTTGATAAAGACCAACCAATGAAACAAAATTGTTGTTGCTGTATAATTGGTTGATCAGATTGGCTCCATGATTACATATAAATTGTTGATTTATGAGTGGGTAATATTAGGGGTCCAATACACTTGATAATAGGTGGTAAATCTTGAATAAAGTGGCAGCCCATGTGGGTAATATTAGGGGTCCAATACAATTGATAATAGGTGGTAAACCTTGAATAAAGTGGCAGCCCATGTGGGTAATATTGATCTGATCGAACTGTTTGTGTATTTAATGATGTTGTTGTTGAAAGTCAAGGGTATATGAATATTAAATAATGTTGTATGATAGCTTGTGAACTTGTTTGAGCCTATGTGAATCGCATGCTGTTGTGTTTTGTTGTTGAGTTAGTGTGATAAACAAATTTAATAGTGTCTATGCATCGAAACGACTATTATGTCTATCTGTTGGATTTATTTGAGTGTTGCTATGATGAATAATGGTTTAGTTGACTATAATGATTGGGTTGATTCGTGTAAAAGCATGATGAAAAGGTTAGAGAATGATTAGAGTTATGAGATATTATGGAAAGTTATGTTAATGGGTAACTGAGTTGGCAATGCTTTGACAATTGATTAATTGATAAACTAGAATGATAAAGTAATCTAAAGGGTAGTGTGGTTATGGGTTTTAACTGTTAGAGGAGACCTATGTATTTAACTTGCATAACTGATTTAATTATATGTTGGGCCGTATGTTAAATACGGGCCGAGACAACTTAGTAACCGCACGAACCAGGATTAATCACGCACTCTTATGAACAACGAATTAACTGTTCGACGTCTTGTGAAACATGAACTCATGATGAGATTTGTTATGACCCGAATACATGATTAAATGACATTATGGGTTGTTGTACTATATGGTGTCTTGAACGACTCGCATAACAATGAATGTTTACTTGTACGCTACCTGTGTAATGTGTTTGAATAATACGTGATTATGTGCATACAAAACTGATTGGCTGTGATAAACACGGTAGGGTTTGGTTGACCAACTTGGATGGGTAACTTAACATACCGAGCAATCAAAGGTGAGTTCACTGCACTTTTCTAAGCATGCGTCCCGGTGGTTTGGGACATCTGGTAAACGTTTCTAAAGGGAATACTGGGTAAACTGTTTATTTGGGATGTTGGTTATTGAACACAGTATAAATCATGTAAGACCCCATACATCTACCGTGTTGCTGAAGAAGCAACGAGGTATTTAGTTGATAGCGCTATTAGGTTTGGCACCCTCACACCGGGCCGAAAGGACGGGCGTGAACTAATTACCTGGACTTCATGACCAATGCCTAGTTAGAGGCATTGGGGTTGGGCATTCACATCGTGTACATATAAGACCCCTTACATCTATTCAAGGTTGTTTGATACCTTGACATCATGACCAATGCCTAAATGGAGGCATTGGGGTTGGGCATTCACATCTAGTAGCCACATACGGTAATCGAGTTAATAACAACATCAAATCAAATCATCGAAACTGTGAAACGCTTTGAACTGGTAACTGGTATCTAAACACGATAACAAAACTTTGAACTCACCAGCGTCGTCTGACACACTTGTCTGCATGCTTGCAGGTCTAAAGGCTTATATCATTTGGAACTTGCTGTCTGAGAGGCTGGAGTGGTCATGGGTCGAGATACAAGGAATCCCAATACAAGCTTAATGGTTTATATACACATTGTTTACGAAACACTTAACATATGAGTTATGCTTCCGCTATATTCATTAAATGATATGAGACGTTTGTAACACCTTATGTTTATGAATGAAAGTTTTATTTACTTATATTTATGAGTTCAATGTGATTGGTGGCTTGGATCCTGGTACGTCACACACCTCACGGGGGTTTCCGCATGGGGTATTTTGGGGGTGTGACAGTTTGGTATCAGAGCCACTGGTTATAGTGAACTTGGTTTTAAAACGTTTTTATAAAACCAAACTATAACCGAACAGTTTTTACAACAAGAATATGACCATGACACTCAGCTCCAGACTGCAAGGTTCGTCTCTCATATACTCATTTTACTGCATAACTACTGAACACTTACATATGTTATTGCATGTGATTGCACGTTTAGCACAACAGTATGAATTCATGTATTACTTGCATGTGTTATGTGACTGATAGGGTGGTATTTCCCTAAACATTCATGACTCACGTTTTGGGATGCTCTTTGTTTGCTACTCGAGTTGGAGGAACCATTTGACATGAGTTAAGAGGAACTGAGATGAGCATGCAAATCGCAGTATTATTGTGGGTGCACACATAATAATAATGTGGGGTGCATGTGAGTCCCAGTGAGGCTTAACAAGTGAAAAAGGGGTTCCGTCCCATTAATTGATCAATGTGAAACACAACAATCTGTAGGAGTGATAGCAGCGATTGTCTCCTACTCGAACGTGTTCTTTTCACTCCTCTCTGAATCATTACGAATCTCGATGCTATCGAGTATCACCTGAACCCTCATCTGAACGCCTAGCGAACTGTGTAGAATGTTAGTTGCTTGTACGAACGTCCCTGAGTTGGATGTTGCAACACCAATGATTGGTCTATACCTCTCACACTCCTTTCTGTTTGCTGGAACTCACTGTATTAACGCCTTAGACTCCGAAGTGCGATCACTTCTGCAACACTCTGGAAACATATCGTGTAGTACTCAGTCAACGTGCAAGAATGATGGACAAGAGGATGAACATAGTGCCTTACCAACCTCAGTACTAGAACGACCCTGATTACCGGCAGCGAACACCAGCAAATTGAGTTCAACTGAATCCTTAAACCCTAGGCAACGACTTATGAGAGTCAACTCTCACGAATCAATCGGGACATAAACGATGACAGTCGACCATGGTGTAGAATGTGTAACTACCAGCACAATGAGTAGCGCCTTAGGACGTGGCACGGAATGTGAAAAGGGGGACCCTGTCGGCGAAAGGCCGTAGGACTCTGTTTCGAGCATCGACATTAGAAGAAACAGTCACGATGACATCAAGGTACTCGCAAATCATGACTTTCAGTATGGAAATGATGGTGGCTTCAACAAGGAATGGCCGATGTTAAGGCAAGGCGCCAACAACCCGGGGAATAACGACAGTTTTGGGAGTCCTAGTAGCAGAAGCAACAACACTGGATGTGGTACTCGTGAAGGGCATTTAGGATTGGCGTGGGCGACGCCAGGATTATAGCAACATGGTGGCCTGCACGTTCTTGGTAACTAAACGCATCGTTCCTGTTCTGTTAAACCCTGATGATTTTTGGAACCAACCTGTTGCGGAATCGACTGATGGCCAGACAACTGAAATCTCATATGTTCGCCGGAATGCAAACTCGCCCTTGTGGGACAAGTGTTCGACATCGACCTTCCTTCTGCCATTCCTGATAGTTTCGATGCAGTAGTCAGTGTGGATTGGGTATTCAGATATCGCACAGATTTATCCCGTGAGAAGAAAATTTCGCGTATCTCTCCCTAGTGGCGAATCTTCGTCTGTCCTAAAACATCAGTGTGGTGTAAAGGTTAGTATCATTTCGGTAATGAAAGCCAGGAGAGTCTACGGAGGGACTACCCCGCTATGTTGGCAACCGTTACTAATGTTTGGGCTAAGGAAAGAGGATCGAGTATCCACCAATTGTTCCTAATTCCACTCAGCGTACTACCCGGGGAGCTTTTAGATTTACTTCCACCACTGTTAGGCAGAATCTCAGTTTGATCTCACGGCAGGGGCAACCCTGATTACTCGTGCTACATACCGTCTTGCACCAGGAGAGTTGCAAGGACTATCTACAGGAACTGTTGGACAGGAATCTTGTTGAACGTAGATTTTGTTCGCTTTGGGGAGCCCCAGCTATATTCGGGAAGATAAAGCCTTTTCGTATGTGTACTGATTATCCAGAACTCAGCAAGGTGACAATCAAGAACTGTTTGCCTCGATCATGTATTGATGGAAGACCAAGAGGAGAATGTTCCTGAAACGGCATATCAAACGCATACGGCCATTGCGACTTTGTACACCATCACCATTGGGTTAATCAACACACCAGCAATTTTATGGACCACATGAATTGATCGTGTTTATCAACGACGTTCTAGGTTATTTCCAGGAGAAAGGAACATCATGGACGACATCTGTATCTTATCTTAGAGCTCCTGAGGGAGGAGTCATTACATGTGAAGTCTTGTTAAAGGTAACTTCTGGATTCGAGAAGTACATTTTCGGTCATGTAATCAACGAAGTGAGAATACACGTGGATCTCGCTAAGATCCATTTTGTTAGGAACTGATCGACACCAAAGATTCCGGCGAGAATAAAACAATTCCTTGGTTTCGCTAGATTCGATTGCAGATTCATCGTGGGACTTTCGAAGATCGCGCCGCTTCAATCTCTTCAGCACAGCAGGGTGCTGTGTATTCGTGGGAGACAAAACAGGAGGACGTCTTTTCAGCTTTTGAAACCCAACTCTACAATGCACTGAGCATCATCTTTACCCGAGGGTATGGGTGATCCAGTGGGATACCATGATGATTTGAATCAGAATCCCAGTTACACACCGATGCAACATGAGAAAGTGATGACTTACGTAATGGAGTTACAAAGAGGAACTGCACGACACACAACCTGCGGTGGAAACCGTAGTCCTTGGATTTAAGTTGGAGGCATTACTTGGACGGTACCGAATGCACTACTTAGACCGATCACAAGGGCCTCCTGTGTACCCTGGTTTCGAAAGAGCTAAATAAGATAATGGGATCGCTGGATGGAACTTTTGGGTGATCGTTGATTGCCCCACAAAACCAGCACACTTTCTTTCAATCAAGGAAACTGACGAGTCTTCATAGCTTGTGAACGTTCCTCTGAGAGAGTCAGATTTTAGGCATGAGGTGCCAACTCCTGTTACCTCTGATTTTGATCCATACCTGATTTGAGTCGGGCAATACACAACACCCTTGGCTCACATCTCGAACATGAGCATTGCTTGTGATACACGTAGACATGCTGCGAGCATGTGAGTGACTGACTTTAGTGAAAGTTGGAAGGACACTTACCTTTTGGGTTAAGTTCTACTTCACCAGTTACCATTATTGTAATCAGACAGCTCCGTTTGAGGCATTGCATGGATGACAATGCAATCTTCTTGTTGGGCTAAGGTAAGTGACAACCTAATCACAAGTCCAAGACTTGTGCTTGAAACTCTTGAAGATTGCTTAGATCGGAAATTGTTTGACGGCAACGCGTGACTGTCAGGAAAGCTGATAAGCTTAGCAAACACTGGGAGTTCGCTGTAGGCGAACGTGTCATAATCGAAAGTCTCACCCTGGGAGGGTGCGGTGCACTGTAGAAAACGTGGCAAGCTTAGTTTACGATGCTTTCGGACATTCGGATTTCTGGAACGAATCAGTGACATGGCTCACAAACTTGGGTAAACTAACGAAATGGAATAACGTTCGCGATGACATTTATACCCCGAGTTTAAGGCAGTGTTTGTCCGATGAAACACTTGTGATACCTTTACCAGAGTCTGGGGTTATCGGACCAGTTGTATTTATCAGGGAATCTATCGGAAATCATGGACCAGGACGTTCCAATCGTGAAAGTTCGTAGGAACTCAAGGCGTGGACCGGTGTTCACGTGGGAACGCAATGATCGTAGTAAACTCTAGTATCCTCAGTTGTTCAAGCGGTTGTATCAATTTATGATGTCATTGACGAATTTCGGGACGAAATTCCCTTTCAAGTTGGGGATGATGTGGTAACCGCGGAAAATCCACAGTCCTCCTGAGTTAACGTCTTGCTGCTTTGGATTGCTTACCTGTCAAATTTCGAGACGAAATTTCTTTCAAGTTGGGGATGATGTGACAACCCGCACTTTCAGACTACCACTATTTCTTTATTATTATTATTTTGTCTAGTCCAGTTAAACTCAATACTCGTCCACGCTAACTTTTCTCATAAATAGGAGTTACGTTTACTATATATAAATATATAACAATAATAACTTGTTGAACAAATTGCTTTACCTTGATTGTGTTTATAAGATTACATGAACGTGCATGATTAGATGGTTGTGAGTCTGCTACCTGTTAAGCGATAAATGTTCAGACTACGTGTGTGTATTCAGTCGCATGTTATGATTATATGTTTAGGTCATAGGTGTTGGTTAGTCGTTTAGGATCTTGAACTAATTCAGCTGGGCCGCAACTTACTTGAGCTGTTTACACATACTGTTTGGCCACAGGCCCCTCTCATCTCGGCCCACACACCCCACATATTTTGTTGAGCCCAATGTGAGGACAAACTAAACCTTTATTGTAAACACATTAACCCTAGAGCTCTCCTGAAACCCTAACGGCAACATCTCTCTTGCGTGAAGCTTTTTCCCTCGATTTCGTCTTGTATCTCGGTTATCTCGGTTAGTATATTACCCTCCTCGTTTGCTTTGTTTCTTATTATACGTGACCTTTTGTATACTTAGTGGATGAGGCGTTTATGGACTAAGAACCTGAATTAATGAATAGTATGATTGGGCATGGATCGAAACATATGCTGTTATGATTTGGAAATTTGTATGCAATCTGTGATAGTGCTTGATGACTAATGCCAATGAAAGGATTGTGGCCGTTAGTTTGTGTTAGGATTTATGTTAACTAAGAAATCATGTTAAATCTATCTTAACTAATTGGTGATTGAAAATATATTTGATAAAGACCAACCAATGAAACAAACTTGTTGTTGCTGTATAATTGGTTGATCAGATTGGCTCCATGATTACATATAAATTGTTGATTTATGAGTGGGTAATATTAGGGGTCCAATACACTTGATAATAGGTGGTAAATCTTGAATAAAGTGGCAGCCCATGTGGGTAATATTAGGGGTCCAATACAATTGATAATAGGTGGTAAACCTTGAATAAAGTGGCAGCCCATGTGGGTAATATTGATCTGATCGAACTGTTTGTGTATTTAATGATGTTGTTGTTGAAAGTCAAGGGTATATGAATATTAAATAATGTTGTATGATAGCTTGTGAACTTGTTTGAGCCTATGTGAATCGCATGCTGTTGTGTTTTGTTGTTGAGTTAGTGTGATAAACAAATTTAATAGTGTCTATGCATCGAAACGACTATTATGTCTATCTGTTGGATTTATTTGAGTGTTGCTATGATGAATAATGGTTTAGTTGACTATAATGATTGGGTTGATTCGTGTAAAAGCATGATGAAAAGGTTAGAGAATGATTAGAGTTATGAGATATTATGGAAAGTTATGTTAATGGGTAACTGAGTTGGCAATGCTTTGACAATTGATTAATTGATAAACTAGAATGATAAAGTAATCTAAAGGGTAGTGTGGTTATGGGTTTTAACTGTTAGAGGAGACCTATGTATTTAACTTGCATAACTGATTTAATTATATGTTGGGCCGTATGTTAAATACGGGCCGAGACAACTTAGTAACCGCACGAACCAGGATTAATCACGCACTCTTATGAACAACGAATTAATTGTTCGACGTCTTGTGAAACATGAACTCATGATGAGATTTGTTATGACCCGAATACATGATTAAATGACATTATGGGTTGTTGTACTATATGGTGTCTTGAACGACTCGCATAACGATGAATGTTTACTTGTACGCTACCTGTGTAATGTGTTTGAATAATACGTGATTATGTGCATACAAAACTGATTGACTGTGATAAACACGGTAGGGTTTGGTTGACCAACTTGGATGGGTAACTTAACATACCGAGCAATCAAAGGTGAGTTCACTGCACTTTTCTAAGCATGCGTCCCGGTGGTTTGGGACATCTAGTAAACGTTTCTAAAGGGAATACTGGGTAAACTGTTTATTTGGGATGTTGGTTATTGAACACAGTATAAATCATGTAAGACCCCATACATCTACCGTGTTGCTGAAGAAGCAACGAGGTATTTAGTTGATAGCGCTATTAGGTTTGGCACCCTCACACCGGGCCGAAAGGACGGGCGTGAACTAATTACCTGGACTTCATGACCAATGCCTAGTTAGAGGCATTGGGGTTGGGCATTCACATCGTGTACATATAAGACCCCTTACATCTATTCAAGGTTGTTTGATACCTTGACATCATGACCAATGCCTAAATGGAGGCATTGGGGTTGGGCATTCACATCTAGTAGCCACATACGGTAATCGAGTTAATAACAACATCAAATCAAATCATCGAAACTGTGAAACGCTTTGAACTGGTAACTGGTATCTAAACACGATAACAAAACTTTGAACTCACCAGCGTCGTCTGACACACTTGTCTGCATGCTTGCAGGTCTAAAGGCTTATATCATTTGGAACTTGCTGTCTGAGAGGCTGGAGTGGTCATGGGTCGAGATACAAGGAATCCCAATACAAGCTTAATGGTTTATGTACACATTGTTTACGAAACACTTAACATATGAGTTATGCTTCCGCTGTATTCAATAAATGATATGAGACGTTTGTAACACCTTATGTTTATGAATGAAAGTTTTATTTACTTATATTTATGAGTTCAATGTGATTGGTGACTTGGATCCTGGTACGTCACACACCTCACGGGGGTTTCCGCATGGGGTATTTTGGGGGTGTGACATAGATATTGTTATCTGGTTCTAGAAATGAAAAGATTGGATATTTAGAAAGATGATGAGTGGGTTGATAAGTTAGCAGAAGCATTACCCCAACAGAAGTGGGGAACTTATCTGATGATTGTGAAACTCATGAGGAAGACTGAGTGTATGAACTTGGCACAGTTTATCCAGAAGATTGAGGAACAAGAGCTGGATATTCAAAAGACTGCTATAATGACGAATCCAAATGCAAAACAAGATGTCAGTTTGTATTACAGAGGTAACAAGTTTGAGACCACTCCTAGCCATAGTCCAAAGATTCAAACTGGTTTTAGTGCTGACAGCTCATCTGGAACAAAGATTAGTAATGCGACTCAAAGTGGTGGATTTTCTTCATCATTTTCAAGTTTTGATCCAAATAGCGCAACATCAACTTCTCAACGACAAAATTCAACACATCTTCAGTGCAATGTTACATTAAACATTCAAAATGGTCAGAATTTGTCTCCAGAAGTTGCCAAGCAGCACATGGCATCACTGGTTACTATGTTAGAATCTTACGAAAGTTTGATCGATGGGAAGATTGGCAATCCGATGCTTACCAAAGAAGATTACGACCAAATTGATGCTGAAGAACTTGAAGTAATGGATATCAAATGGTGCTTAGCAAGTGCTTGGAGGAGAGCTGAAAAGTTTCAAGAGATTACTGGTAGGGATGAATTTCGAGGAATGGCTACCTCTCCATTGGGATTTGACAAATCAAAGGTTACCTGTTTCCGTTGTAAAGGAAAAGGTCATTTTAAACGAGAGTGTAAAAGTAAAGAAGCTACCGGGAATCAAGATAGAAACAATTATTATCAGAAATCAATTTTCCATCAGACTACTCAACAACCTCAAATTGCACATGCTCATGCTACTAATGATGGAAAGAAGAAAGCTTTACTGATTCATCAAGATGATGAAAAAGTTGCAGAGGGATTTAGTTGGGATAAATACATTCCATCTGATTCAGGCTTTGTTGCTAGAATACTAGATGAAGAGGCTAGTGAGAAAAGAATCCCGATATTTCCTGATCTTGGAAGCGATGTGGATACCGATGATGAGGAAGAACATCTCAACAAAGCTAGAAAAGGCATTGATCTAACTAGTTTTAATTTGTTTTTTGCAGATAAAATGGAGATGTTGTACCAGAAGAAGATGGCAAGATTGAGGAAAGAACTGGAAGCAGCAAAAATGCAAGCTGCTGAAAAGACAGAAGCAGGAGAAAAAATTGTCGAAGTAGAAAAAGTTGTCGATAAGATTGTTGAGGTCGAAAAGATTGTTGAAATTGAAAAACTTGTCGAAGTTGAAAAGATCGTCGAGGTAGAAAAAGTTGTTGAAGTTGAAAAGATTGTAGAAGTTGAAAAGATTGTCGAGATTGAGAAGATCGTTGAAGTTGAAAAGTTAGTTGAGAAACTTGTTGAAGTTGAAAAGACTGTCGAAGTCGAAAAGATAGTTGAAAAGGTGGTTGAAGTTACTAAGTCTTGTGAGAAATGTTCAGAATCTTGCAAAGCTTATGATGAAAAAGACAAAAAGATTGTTGAGTTGGAAAAGATTAAAGAAGATTTAATATCTGATGTGAAGTATGTGAAAGAGTCATATGATGTGCTGAACAGGACAGTTGATAGTCTGAGAAGGGCGAATACAGAGATTGAAAAGGCAATGGAAAAGATGAGCGCAACATTAATGACAAAGCAGAGTGTTATCAATGAATATATTGAAGACTGTGCTAAGCTGAAGAAAGAAGTGGAACTTGAAAAGATAGAAAGTGAAAGGATTAAATGATTACTGTTGAGTTATACAACATGTGATTATCTGATTGATCGTGTTTATCCTACTGTTGCAGGTCTGGAAGCTTTCATGGATAAAAAGATTGAAGATACTGATACTGGTAAGAAACCAAGTGTCAAGTATAACAGTTGTCCGCCCCCGATCCATGAAACTTATTCTCCAAGGAATCCTAACGAGGAGCGTCTGAAAAAGGCAGTCAACATCAAGTTAAAGTATGAAATCATTGATGAATTACCAGACAATACTGATGTTACATTCACATAGTCTGACACTGATCATGAGTCTGAGTTAATAAAGAAAGTTGTCGATCAGGTGTTGGATACGGATGAAGAGTTAAAGTCGGAGTCTAAATCTGAGAGTTCGAGTTCGTTAGAAAATAGTCCGAGTTCGTCAGAAAAGAGTCCGAGTTCACCGGTTAACAGGGTTTACAATAGAGAATTCCTGTTATCAAAATCTAATTTGAATGACGGGTCAATCAAAGTGGCTTATACTTTGTTTGATTCAGACAAATTATATTCTGATGAGGAATTTCCAATAAGAAGTGTCAAAACTGAAATGATCAAACAGGTTTTCAAATTAACAGAAATTAATATTTCTGAAATAAAAGATTTAAATATTGCTGAAAAACCTAAAAAGTACACTTCAAGAGTTCAACAGAGATTGAACAAGAAAAAGGGTTACAGTTCTGGTTCAGGTTATCGAAAGAAACCGAACCATAACCGTAATTACAAAAAGAATGGATTAGGTTGCAATTCTTCAGAAAATTATAAAAATCAGAAAACTTATAAACCAAAAACAAAATTTGTTTCAGGAGGAATTTTAGAGGATGAACAGAAGAAACCGTTCTGGAAGCAGTCGAATCAAGAGTTTCTTGCTGAAGTAAAGAAGAATGTGAGGAAGTTTGCTGAAAGAGTTGACAGAAGAACCTGTTTCAAATGCCAAGAAGTTGGACATATAGCTTGGAATTGCCCCAAGACCAACTACCAAAAACAGGGAGTTTCTTCTAAATCTGTTTTGAGAAAGACTTGTGTTGATAAGAAAGAACAACCTATGAAAAATGTTAAAAAGTTTGAAAATTCTACTTCTAAGGAAGGAGAAAGTTCAAAAAGGTTTTACAAAAGAAGAGGTGATTTGAGTAAACAAAAATGGGTGGTTAAATCTGAGGGTAATTCTGACAATGAATCTGATTCCATAAAATCAGAGGAGTCTTTGGTTGAGAAAAAGGTTGTGAATTCCGTTCCAGAGGTGAACGATGAGGATTTTCCTCCATTGTCAAAGGAAAATTTGATGAAGAAAGTGGGAAAGGTAGAGATCTCAAATCAATTCTTCGCTTATAAGGGAGATTTTGATGTTGAGAAGGTTTTTAATGGAAATGTTAAATATATTTTTGGAAAGATGGTTGACAGGAAAGTGAAGGATGCTAAAAAATTTTACAAATCAAAATGTTGGTGGGACAGATGTTTGCCACCAAAATCACCCAAGGCTAGTCAGGCTTGGGTGACAGCATTTTCACCATAAATTCCTGACTTGCCGGAGCTCCTAGGTTGGTAAGAGTGGAGCAGGAATCAGCATTTTTCTTAGCAAATGATTTTACAAGTGGTACAGTTGGTAAAGTACAGGTGGTATATTTAAATTGTTATATTTTGATGTGCAAGTGGTTATGATTGATAAGTGAACCTGCTAGCGGTTGATGGAGGTTTTCATCTTCAAGTGGTTAATCAAGGTCATTAAGTTGAACTTGATTGGACCATACTTACAAGTGGTATTTTGGAAACAAAGTGATGAGTTTAACCCCTAACCTATAATTGCTAAAATCAAACTTATTTTCCGGAAAAACAATTTGATTAAAACAAACTTAAGTGTTTTGAAATCACAATGGGAAAATAGTTTGTTGAGAGGGGGAGTTCTGATTGTTTATGCCAAGTGGATGGCGATTTGAAGCAATTCGATATCTGTTGTCATTTTATTGTATAGTTTGTTTTCAAATTTCCTAAAATGTGTTTGCATTTTAGGGGGAGTAAAATTTTTTCAGAAAATTCAAAAACATTTGAAAAAGTAAAAAACATGATAAAATGTAAAATGAGTTTTGTTGTATAAAAGAGGAAATGATAGTACATCAGTGGACGATCACAGCATGCTAAAGAATTGGAAAGAAAAATGTGATAAACGGTCTCACTGATGATGTGTCAGTAGGTTTTTGCACATTTAGTAGATTGTGACGAGATATAAACCTAAATTCAAACTTGCTTGCTTATATCGTGGGTAACATCTCTCGGATATATGGGTAACCCCCGAAATCTCGTTTGAAAGGTCTCATAATCTGATATACTAGGTTTTTATACTCAGTGATGTCTGGGGTATTATTCCAGGACTTCTGCTGAACGGTAGTTCTGACCTAGTCCTCGAATAATACTTTCCGCAATGCTTGAAACATAGCATCACCCTCAGCATATATGATAAGACAATAAAATTGCTTAGCAATGCTGTTGTAAAAAAGATCCTCTAAAGGGGACACACCCAAAAGTCGATTCGTGATCTCTCTACTGAACGGTAGTTCTGACCTGAGCTCTCACGATTTCGATCATAATTTATTCCCTTACAGATATCATTTGTGTTATAATTACCTGTAAGACTGAATATTGGGATCTGGATACGGGAGTATATTCTGAGGTGGGACACGCGATTGAGTTTAAGTTCTTAAAACATTAATATCGTATCTCGAAGCAGTTGAACTTTGTGTGAAAATTTAAGTGGACAAACATACTGACAATCTAAGTGAATCGTTTAAAACTTAAAATGAAATGAAGCTTAACGGTGTTGGTGATTTGTCTCATAAACTGATATGATCCTCTTACACAAACTCACAAAAGTATTGTTTGTAAATATTTCTTTACTGCATTTCGTTTCTTTCAATATCAAAAATACAAAAAGAGTTTCGGTGTGTTTTAGCATAAATTTTTGAAAAAAATTCAAAAAGTTTTTTGACGACTGATGCTGAAAAGCTGAATTTCAAAATTCCGAGTGCTAAACATGACGAACAGGTTTGGGAAAGTGTGTTTGAAGATGTTTGAAATGAAAACGATATATATTCAAGTGGTTCATCAGAAATTGACAAGATAAATCATTTTGTGTGATACTTGAAAAATGATGAATTCAGGGTTGTGTCTTAAGTGATTAACAAAGTTTTTAAATTTGTTATATCTTATCTTTTATGAAACTTATGTTTTGGGTAGAGAATATGCAGGTGAGCCAGGTTACGATACCTGAACCTATGAAAGCCAGACTACGATCCCAGTACAAGTTGAGGGGGAGTCTGTTAGAAAAAGAGAGTATGAAGATGCAAGAGCTAGGAGCCAGAGATCCTGAAAGAGAATTGGAGATAGGATAGAGCCAGAAAGAGATCCTGAAGGAAGTCCAAAGACTGATAAAGACTGAAGTTTGAGAAGACTCAACACTTAAGACTCGTCAACATCTGAGGGGGAGTCTGTTAGTGCATTCATCTGTCGACTTCGTCTTATATCGAGTCTCGGGTTCGTTGCGAAGTTGTTCAAGCATGATGTCATGATGACATCATCAATGACATCATCACAAGAGGAAAAATCAAATTTCTGTAATTGAAGGCTTTCGCTTGAATCAAGAATATTATAATGTTGGGTTTCGCTTGAATTTATTATTGTGGGTTTCGCTTGTATGTCTTCAAGCGAAAGTTGTTTAGTATAAATAGGATGATAGGCTTGTCATTTGTAACAGTTAGATCAGAGATAGTCAAGTGATACCGAGGTGCTGCCGGTTTATCCTTTGATTGTAAACATTGTAAAATCAATATACAAGAGGATTAAAGTATATTTCAAGCTGTTTTCACATCCGTTTCTCTGTTTCCGCCTCTGAAACGGATTTGAGCTCTTCCGAACGACTCGTTTAGGTCGCAATCCGATCCTACATAGGAGATAAAGTATTATTGAAAGTCTCTCCTTGGAAAGAAATAGTAAGATTCATTAAACGAGGAAAGCTAAGCCCCAGGTATGTTGGACCTTTTGAGATTATTAGAAGAATAGGACCTGTAGCCTAACAGCTACAACTGCCAGAGGAAATGGCAGGAATACATGATGTATTTCATGTATCTAATCTCAAAAAGTGTTTAGCTGATGAATCACTAATAGTACCTCTTAAGGATATAGAGGTAAATGAACAACTCAAGTTTATAGAAAGACCTCTACAGATTGAAGGCAGGAAAGTCAAAAATCTCAAACACAAGAGACTAGTTCTAGTCAAAGTGAAGTGGGACTCCAAAAGAGGACCTAAGTACACATGGGAGCTTGAAGCAGAAATGAAAAAGAAATATCCGCATTTGTTTCAATAGATCTCGAGGACGAGCTCTAAAACAAGGTGGGGAGAATGTAACAACCCTCGGTAAAACCAACACCCTCATAATATTTTCGACACCCTATTATATGCTAAAATATCCCAATATGTCTTATATTACACCTCGTATGTGAAAACCGAGCCCGAAATATGTTATAATTTATAAAATAAATCAAAAACCCTAAATATTGAGTTGAGGCGGGCCGCGTAGACCCACCCCAACAGTTCACGCGGGCGGTTTCAAGGCTGGAACCTGACTTCGCTGATTCCGTTAGTTCAAGCGGGTCGCGTAAGCTTAAGCTTACATTGACGCGGGCCGCGAGAGATCATTAAAACGCGGAGACATCCGGTGCTGACACGTGTCGACATCGTGGCGGGTTTACTTGGTGATCGGAACAAGCTACCCTGTTGACCAGGGTTGACGCGGGTCGCGTAGACTTCTGTCTACCCTTACGCGGGCCGCGTGGAAACCAGAAACCAACACTATATAAGAAGGTCATCAGTTTTCGTTTTCCGTTGCTCACAATTCATTCTCAATCTCAATTTCTGAAGTAGTAGAAGTTATAGTCGGGTATTATACCCCTAATTAGCGAGGTTCTGCTCCGTTGTAAGTATTATAACCCCAGTTTCGTAAAAGTTACGCTACCTGATTGATTTAGGGTTCCGTAACAACTGTCGTGGTTCTGCCCGACGTAGTTGTTGGAATGCCGTCTCGGGGAGGGTATCATTAATAATTTCAAAGGGTTATGATACTAACCAATGTACATTTGTATAAATTATAGATTATATCCAGGAAACCCTTATGAAAAACCTAAGATAACAATGTGAGTAATCTCCTTTTTGTTAACAGTTTTTACAAAACCTTAACTATTTTACAATGCAATTTAGCAGTGATTGAGTCTTTGTAGTTCTTCAATTATTGTCGGTATGTTGGGGTTTTGTATACAAAATTTACTACACTGTGAGTAGTAAGTCAAGGTTGACAGTACGTTACCATTGGACAATGAGTTAGCCAATGTGTAATATGACCCACAAGTCAGTGGATTGATAGTACCAAATGGAGTAATTGTGTAGACATAAACAATGTGATCGCTCTCAGTACTGTTTTAATTGATAAAACGTTTCTTGATTAAACTGGGATTCACTCACCAGTATTTCCGACTGACAAATGTTTTTAAAACGCGTTTCAGGTAACCCAATGTGACAGCCAATTAGTAAAAAGCCAGCTGGAGAGCACTGAAGGCTTGGGAAAAATGTGGCTATAAAAGTTACCTAATAAACGATGTTTTAAATTCAATAAAATAGGGTTTATCCCTATAAGTGTATTGTAATAAGAAACTTGGGTTTTACCCATGTTATTATTAATATCAAATATGGTGGTTTTACTCTGATAAACATTTCCTAACTACGGTCCTGATGAAAAATTTCACTGCTAAATTAGACAATAAAACGATACCACCGAAACTGGCCCGTGGCCGCCCGTTCCCGGGACTCAGGGATCGGGGGTGGCGACACTTTTCAAGCGGAATGAGGTCTTTGAAGCGAAATCAGTGATTCAAGCGGAATCACTCAAGCAAGATACCCTTTGAAGCGAAATCACCAAGTTTCAAGCGAAATCAGATTGCAATTTCAAGCGGAATCACCGGTTTCAAGCGGAACAACCATCTGATTCCATTTGAAATGCTGCTGATGTCATCAATCTCGAGCTGTTTTCAAGCGGAATTAAAGATTTTATCAGTTTTAGATCGATTTTAGGCCTAAAACTTTCAAGGCTTTGTTAAAACACTAATGCGCACAATCAGTGAAAAATTTAGCTGATTTTAACCGTGAAAAGTTGAAAATTTTGAAAAAGAAGGTGTAGAAATCATAAATTTCAGCTGAATTGGTATGAACTCTTCTTCCTGTGCTCTGATACCACTTGTAGGATCGTTTTTAGACCCGAACGAGTCGATCAGAAGAGTTTTACTCAGAATGAAAGGCGGAAACAGACATTCTGAGGTCAATTCAGCTAGATATACACTTAAAACTGTCGTATTATCGATTAGATGACGTTTTACAGCGAGACGACACTTCGGTAGCACTTCGTTGCTTTGACCGGAATAGTTACAAATGATTTCGCTTGGGCATGTATTTATAGGGTTCTGATTTCGCTTGAAATGGCTTCAAGCGGAATCATCTTTCGAGCGGAATCAGGTTCAAGCGGAATAACATAGGGTGATTTCGCTTGAACGGAACATGATCATTTCAAGCGGAATTACTAAATGCTATTTCGCTTGAACATGCTACATACCCTATTTTTGACATTTTCCTCGTATTTCGTGCCCTGAACTATCTAAATACATACAAGACTCGATACAAGACGAAGTCGACAGACGCATGCACCAACAATTCTTGAAATGCATAAAAAGTATGAATGAAGCTTACAAAAGGTCCAAGCAATGAAGAATTTGATCCAAAATACTCAGGTATGAAGTTTTTAACTTCAACTTAGAGCAAATTCAGATCAAATGTGTGAGAAATGAATGAAGAACAAGTGGGTATTTATAGGAAGTCATGAGTTCTTAGGATCTTGACAAGTGTTTTTGCAAGAATTAAAGCTCAATCTCAACCCTCCACTTGTGGAACATGGTATTGAATACAATGGAAGTCCAAAACCAGCTCCAGGTATTGAGAATTTTGCACAAAAGACCCTGGAAATCAAGCCAGATGCTGAAAACAGAATGCTGAGTTTTGGTCCCTGTCACGTGGTGCGCCAGGTACCCCTGGGCTTGGCGCGTGGCACGGGGGAGTTCAGTTCTAAGTTTCAAATTTTGGCGAAACAAGTCCCTGCATGCTTAAAACTTGATTTTCGGCACATTTGAGCCCCGTTAACCCCATTTCAAGGCTCTAAAATGAAGTTAAAGTATAGGGAACATGAAATATGCTTAAAAATATCTCAGATGATGGTTCGTTTGGTCGTACGGTTGTGTTATTCGGTTAATTACGACGAAAACTCGAACGGACGCGAAAACGATCCAAATTACACGACGAGTGGTATATTTGCATTCCAATCACTAAAATAAAATATTTTAATGATTAAAAAAAATTTTGGATGTCCGGATATGTTCAGAACGTAAGATATGTGAAAATGCAAACTTATGCACTTTTTGACGCTTTTAGTCCTTGTTTGATCAAAAAGTTTATTTTCGCATACCGAACCCCTCAAAGCCTATTTCTAAGCTATGTAAAGGATATTTATGGTATGTTTAGCTTATGATCAAGTTCTGAAATGTTTGTTACTATACAAATCGGCATAGTTTCGCAGTTTGACGCAAATAGTCCCTGCGATCGAATAAACTTGTTTTCGACACACCAAACCATCCAAAACTTATTTCTAAGTTATGTAAAGGTTAATTAAGGTATGTTTAGCCTATATCACTGTTCCAGAGTGTTTGTCGCATTAAACTAATTACGTTTACGCATCAGTTCGCGTATAACTTTCCAGAAATCGATTTAAAGCTCGAAATTGAACAAGAACTGACATGTGCAAATGATACACGAATTTATACAAATCCCAAGTATGAAACACAAGATATCATTGGTTTTGTATTTTTTATGATGGTCGTAGAGGCACAGATGTCACATGTCGCGTTAAACTAATTACGATTACGTAACAGATTGCGTATAACTTTCCAGAAAGCGATTAAAAGCTTGAAATCGAGCAAGAATCAAAACGTGAAATTGTCAAACACAAATACACAAATATTAAGACCAAAACACAATGTTTCATTGATAATTGATATTTTTCTACATCATTCAGTGTTTACAGAGCACAAATGTCACAGTCTCCCCTACTTTAGGAAATTTCGTCTCGAAATTTTAACTAGAGGAAACTTGTGAAAACAAATGTGGATATTTCGCTATCATTTGGTCCTCATGTTCCCAAGTAAACTCTGGGCCACGTTTGGCCTCCCAGCGAACTTTAACTATCGGTATTCTCTTGTTCTTCAGTCGCTTGACTTCACGGTCCATTATCTCCACAAGTTTCTTGACAAAGTGCATTGTGTCATCAACTTGAATTTCGTCGAGTGGAATGTGAAAATCAGTATCCGCTAAACACTTTCGTAAATTGGACACGTGGAATGTTGTGTAAATATTCCCAAGTTTAGGAGGTAGCTCAAGTCGATAGGCAACCTTTCCGATTCTTTCAACAATCTTAAATGGCCCAACATATCGTGCTGCAAGTTTTCATTTCTTTCCAAATCTCACCACTCCCTTCCAAGGGGTACCTTGAGTAGGACATGGTCTCCGACTTGAAATTCCAAGGGCTTGCGTCGCATATCCGCATAACTCTTTTGACGGCTTCTAGCTATCAGAAGATTATCATGAATTTTCTTGACTTTGTCTGTTGTTTCCAGAATGAGTTTTGGTCCAGTAAGCTGAGCTTCACCGACCTCATTCCAACAGACGGGTGAACGACATTTTCGACAGTATAAAGCTTCGAACGTTGCCATGTTAATACTAGCGTGTTAACTATTGTTGTAAGAGAACTTGATCAACGGTAGATGCGAATCCCAATTACCACCAAAGTCTATCACACATGCTCTAAGCATATCCTCCAATGTTTGTATCATCCTCTCGGATTGTCCATCCGTTTACGGATGATAAGCAGTGCTTAGATTTAGTTGGGTTCCCATAGCAGATTGCATGGCTTTCCAAAAGTGAGATGAGAATCGAGCATCACGGTTAGATATGATGTCCAAAGGAACACCATGTCCAGATACAATCTCATCAACATTGATCTTGGCTAGTTTATCAGCATCTAGATCCTCTCGAATAGGTAAAAAGTGTGCTGATTTTGTAAGATGATCAATGACTACCCAAATGGCATCATGACCTCTAGATGTGTGCGGTAACTTAGTGATGAGATCCATCGGAATTCACAAACGATCCTTGAACTAAAGTAATCCATGTCTTTTGTTTCAAGTTTAAGCTCTAGTTGACGTGGTAATTCCTTACCCATCAAGTCTTGTGTAACACAAGTACGTTGAGCTTAAGAGATGCGGGTTTGAATATCAGATTGAGTTCGAACACAGTGTAGCTTGACTCATTCCTTTCGACTTAGAGCATCGGCTACAACATTCGCCTTAACAGGATGGTAGCGAATCTCGTAGTCGTAATCGTTTAAGAGTTCAACCCAGCATCGTTGTCTCATGTTTAGCTCCTTTTGATTGAAAATGTGTTGGAGACTTTTGTGGTCTGTGAAAACCACACATTTCATGCCATAGAGATAGTGTCTCCAAATTTTGAGAGCAAAAACCACAGCGCCTAACTCAAGATCATGAGTTGTGTAGTTCTTCTCGTGAATTTTCAATTGTCTTGACGCATAAGCGATGACCTTACCTCGTTGAATGAGAACACAACCAAGGCCAAGATTCGATGCGTCACAATAGACAACGAAATCATCATTGCCATCAGGTAAAGATAAGACAGGAGCATCGCAGAGTTTTTGTTTCAGTGTTTGAAAAGCTTCCTCTTGTTTGGGTCCCCATTCGAAAGACTTATTCTTTTGAGTTAAAGCAGTGAGGAACCGCAATCTTTGAGAAGTTCGCAATAAATCATCGATAATAACCAGCAAGACCAAGAAAAGAGCGAACTTTTGTGGGTGTAGTAGGTGTGTTCCAATCCTTAATAGCTGCGATTTTGGAATGATCCACATGAATACCTTGCTCATTGACAATATGGCCCAAAAATTGAACTTCCATAAGCCAAAATTCACACTTGGAGAATTTGGCAAAGAGTTGTTTGTCACACCCCTTTCTAAGACGGAAGCACGAGGTGTGATCTTGAAAGGTTCTCATTGCATACGAATGGTAAACATACTATATGCTCGTAAAAATAACTCCAAATGCCAAAACATTACATAACTAAAAACATAGGTTAAGTGTTTACATCACAAGACAGCATATTGTCTGAAAAGTTTACAACTTTATTTAAAAGACGAACATAAAGGTTTGGTCCTTATATCACCACACGGAGTGGGACATAACAACCAAACCCAGCAAAATGGGCACCGGAGCCTTGACACAACATAGCTACTAACATAAACAACATCCAAGAGCAAGAGTAAGACCACGCGCACATCCACTTTAGTTACCTGAAATACATGCGAATTTTGAAAAATCGTCAACATAATGTTGGTGTGAGTTCATGCAGTTGTTGTAATAAATGTTGTATACTTATATGAAAACATTGTATGTATTTTGTTTAGTCGCATCCGAAACTGTGTCCTGTAATTGTAAGGAATACGAGATTGCTAGTGGTTTGCATGGCCACTAACATGTGTAACGACATAGGAAGCATCCAAACCATAGGCATTTTTAGTTATCGATTCACGACTAGAGACACAAAAGCACTCCAGGTAGCACGTGGCCCAGAGTGTGGCTGCCTGAAACCCATTAGATCTAACCTTTTGTTCTGCGGTCTAGGTATATTGTTGATTAATGGTGCTTATGGCACCCTATTCGTCACATGATCTATAGTATCATTCCTTAGTTTTGTATTCATCATACCATTTGTAAACATTGTAACACTTGTAACATGTATTTCACCCCCGAAGTTATAAAAACTGAAAACAGTTAAAAGAAAAGGGGGACATGAACTCACAACTTTGCGTATCCTGCGCTGTAAACTTCACCGGTTGTTTTTATAGCATCGTGACCTATACGTGTTTTATTAACGTTAGACACTAGACTTGTATCGCACAAGTACAAGTCACCATCTTTTATGTATGTGTTCTTTGTTGTTAAAAATAATTTTATATTTTTAACTATGAATCTTACTTATATTATTTTCCCAAAAATAAATAAAAGTATCTTGTATTTTAACCCGATTTATATATTTTCGTCCAACTAGACATTTTAAGTTCGTAACTTGTCCAAGTTATATAATCTTTTAAGAAATATATTTTCATAAATACATGTTCTTGTATTTGTCTAAGCATGTTGTATGTGTATTTTTGCATTTTCACTCCTTAGGAGTATTTAGTGTATTTTCAAGTCCTAATACACTATTACATATAATACATATCACATACACTTAACACAAAATTTGGTGATAAATAAATATGTATATATTTTCCTCAAAAATATACATACTTAATATCAATTTTTATCTTGAAGAAATCATCATTTCTTAACTTGAAATTTACAAAAACTAGGGAAACCTTGGTAAATATTTTTAGGTAAGTATTTAGAGAACAAGTTTCACAAAAAAACTTATATTTTTCTGAGTGTCAAAATTTTATAAAAATTTTGACATGGTTTCCCCTAAAATTGGAGGTTTTCCATGTTTTCAAAACATGCGTTTATTTTCTTTTAAAATCATCACAAACAATCAACAACTCATTCAACACTTACCAAGTGCCAAAATCAAGTAATTTTACTTAACAACATGAACTTGAACTTTCATAAAAACTTGTAGTATCTTGGTAGTGTGTTTAGTAGGTTTAGTTACCCTTTATAAAGTGGTTATTTGTTTGTAAATCTCGTTCTTGTAAAGTTTAGTCTTTTACAACTTACTTGATGATTTTTCCAAATATCATTCTTTTGAATTTTTCTTGTAAACAATGTATTCTTATACTTGTTTCACCACTAGGAACATGGTTGGTTTCTTTAAAAACAATGTTTATGTAAATCTTGTGATTTAACTTAGTTTTCTTGGAAAACTATTTTGGAAATCATCTACTTACAAGACTTGTATTTTGTTTAAATCATCTTTACATATGAAAACAAATTTCATCATTCAAGTTCATGTATACAAAGTATGATCATCTTGGTCTTTCACAAGATCATCACCTTAACTTACTAGATCATGTGTTAAATCACAATCTAGTAGGTTTCATATGATGTCTAACATTACTAACATAAATCATCAACCATCAAGAAGCAAATCAACACAATCAACATGTATTCTTATGTTATTAAGCGTATATTAAAGATTCATGATCATGTTCTTTAGTGTTCTTCAAGATTTACAATTGTTCATCATCTTTTAACCATCAAAATATGAAGTAAAAACAAGTTACAAGGAGCTTACTACTAGCACAAGGGCAAGGAAAGAACACTAGAAGTTGAAGATGACAAATGTGTTGGATAAAAGCAAATGGGAGAGGTCCTTCAAGATCCAAGACCACCAAGCTTCATTAGACACCTTCTAGCACCTTGAAATGAACTTGGATTGGATGAGAGTGAGATGAAGATGATGATGGTGTTGGTGCATATGTCTGTCGACTTCGTCTTGTATCGAGTTTTGTAATAGGTTAGAAAGTTCAGGGCATGAAATTCAAGAAAAATGAGAAATGTATGGGATAGATGCATTTCGCACGAAATGACCATTTTGCATGAACCATTTCGTGCAAAATCATTTGTATATAAATACGTGTCTTGTCATTTCATTTGTAACGATCTGATTCTGGTGCCAAAGTGCTGCCGAAGTGTCTCCAGCCTGTAAAACGTTGTGTTATCAATATACTAGACAGTTTAAAGTGATTCTTGTGCAAATCAGCTGAAACAACATCGATACGATTGAATTCGGCCTTTCGTATTGGCGAGAACTCTTCTGAACAACTCGTTTTGGTCGTACAAACGATCCTACAAGTGGTATCAGAGCTCAGGAGGAAGAGTTCTTACAATTTCAGCTGAAAATTCTGATTTCTACACATTCTTTTCAAAATTAATCAAGTTTTCATGGATAAAATTGCTTGATTTTCTCACATTATTTGCGAAACTGTGTTTTAACAAAGCCTTGAAAGAATTAGATCTAAAATCAGACTAAATTCTATTCAATTTGTCAAAAACATGGCCGATGTGATGACGTCAGTAGCATTTCGCACGAAATGAACTTTTCATTTCGCACGGAATATTTCTTCAGGTTCTTTTCGCACATATTGATTCGTCCATTTCGCACGAAATCGCTTAGTTTGGTTCTTTTCGGACGAATTGGATAGTTTTGATCTCATTCCGTACGAAATCAGTTCATTTAGCACCAAGTTGGCATTTCGCTTGATCATTTCGCACGAAATTATCATTTCGTTTGAAATATTGCTATTTCGTTTGAAGGGTCATTTCGCATCAAGTCATTTCGTTTGAAAGCCAAAGTTTGTGAAATTTTTAAAACCGAATCATGGAAGAAGAGTTTTACAACGCCTTTACTACTCCGATTACTATTGCACAGAACACAATGTAAGAAAATGAAACAGGTACCATGCAAAAACCGCCAAAGCTCATGAATATTGAGGAGTATAAAGGATGGGAGGAGAGATTCGAAAATTGGGTTCAAGCAAATTACTTGGATGCTTGGGAATGTGTTGAAACAAAATATGTTAGACCAGTGAATGATGATAAAGAGGTTATTGCTATTAAAGATCTAAGTGCTGAGGAGAAAAAGAAATACAAAGATGAAAAGATGATGACTAGTCTATTGCATCAAGTTGTTAAGGAAGATATCTTGGTTTTACTGCAACACAATGGAAGTGCATATTCAATTTGGAAAGCATTAAAATCGAAGTTTGTTGGAAGTAAAGAAATGATCAAGAACAAAAAATCACTTTTGAAAAAAGAATTCGATCTATTTCGTGGTTTAAGAACTGAAAACACCAAGCAGATCATAGAAAGATATTGCAATTTGATAGTTAACATGAAGAGGTTGAGCATTACAAAAGATAATGAAGAATTGATTGAAAAAATGGTTGATGCGTTGCCACATGATGTTTGGGGCACGTACCTTATGATGTTGAGAAATAAGAAAGATTTTGGCAATTTGACACTGGGTAAATTTATTGAAAAACTTGAAGCTCAAGAGATGGAACAACGGAAGATTTCAAGAATGAAGGATTTTGATGGTGAACAAGATATTGGTTTATATTACAATGGAGGTATCAATGATAAGACTAACATGTCACCAAAGATCGAAACTGCATTCAACGCTAAAAGTTCTTCTAGAGGGTCATCTCAGGGATCAAACAGCAAAACAGGATTTTCTTCATATTCATCATTTGATCCAAATTTTTCAGCAAACAAAAATGGCAAGATGTTACAGTGCAACATTGTATTAAACCTTGAGAATGGTCAAAATTTCTCGGAAGAGGTTGCAAAAGGTCACATATCTTTGTTGGTGACTGTGTTAGAGTCATATGAAAGTTTAGTTACAGGTAGGATCGGCAATCCAATGTTGACAAAAGAGGATTACGATCAGATTGATGCTGAAGAGATGGAATTAATGGATATAAAGTGGTGTTTGGCGAGTGTGTTGAGAAGAGCTGAGAAATTCAAACAGATCACAGGAAGAGATGACTTCCGTGATGCTAATGTTTCTACTTTAGGTTTTGATAAATCTAAAGTTACTTGTTTTCGTTGCAGGGAAAAAGGGCATTTCATGCGAGAATGCACAAACCGTGAAGCAAGTGGAGCTCAAAATCCTTTCAACAACAATGATTATTATCGGAAAGCAATTTATCATCAAGTTGCTCAACAGCCACATCAACAACAATCGTCACAAACCGCACATGCTAAGAAGGAAATTGAAGAATCAAAGAAAGCTTATTGTGTCAATCAGGATAATGAAGGATCATCAAAAGGATTCAGCTGGGACAAATACATTTCCGCTGATAGTAAAGCATGTTTGATAGATCAAGATGATGAAAGGCTACCAAAAGGTTTTAGTTGGGATGACTATGATCCTAATAAAACTTCAGATCATAAAGTTTTTGTTGCTCGAGTTGTTGAAGATAGTGATAATGATGATTATTATGCAAACAGAATGCTAGAAGAGAGTGATGACAGTGATGATAGGAAAGTTCAAGTGAAAAAGAAGAAAGTAAAAAACAAGTTAGCAGTGATGATGAAGAAGTTCGTGTAATAAGGAAAACGGTAAAAGAAATTCCAGCTTTCACGGTTGAAGCAGAAACTGATGCACGAAAGATTACGGTGAAATGTGAAACCTGTGAAACATTGAAGAAGCAAAACAGTACTTTGATTCATAACATGAACAGATTGAAAGAATCCTATGATGTTCTAAACAAAGCTATGAATCAATACAATCAATCAAGCAGTGAACAAGCAACAGCTATGAAGACACTTCAAGGAGCTTTCATGAAAAAGCAGAAAATCGTCAATAATTACATTGAGAAATGTGTTGTGCTGGAACAGAAACTGGAAACCCAGAGGATAGAAACGGAAAGGGTAAACAGGTTGTTAAAAAGTTACTCATGTACTTCTTATGTTATTGACAGGATTTATCCAACCGTTGAAGGAATGAAGGCGTTTGAAGAAGAAGATACTGAAGAAAAGCATTCTGGTAAGAAACCTAGTGCAGTTATACAAAGTGTCCACCTCCGCTTGAAAATGGATATTCTCCACGAAATCCTAATTTGGAAAGAGTCAAAAAGGCAACCAACTTACAGTGGGAATCTGAGCCATCAGATAATTTGCCAGACAATATTGATGTTACTTTCACTTCATCTGATACTGATCATGAGTCAGAGTTAATAAAGAAAGTGGTCGATCAGGTGTTGGATAAAGATGATACCAAGGAGTCAAAGTCGGAGTCAAATTCAGAGTCAAAGTCTGAAACGTCAAGCCCAACAGTCAAAAAGGGCAAATGGGTTTATAATAAAGAATTTCTGTTATCAAAAAATAATTTGAATGACGAAACATTCAAAGTAGCTTATACTTTGAAAGATTCTGACAAATTATTTTCTGATAAAGAATTTCCAATAAGAGGTGTCAAAACTGAAATGATCAAAAAGGTTTTCAAACTAACAGAAATTAATATTTCTGAAATAAAAGATGTAAATCTTTCTGAAAAACCTAAAAAATACACCTCAAGAGTACAACAAAGAGAAAACAAGAAAAAGGGTTACAGTTCTGGTTCGGGTTATCGAAAAAAACCAAACCATAACGGTAATTTCAAAAAGAAAGGACTTGGTTTTATTCCACCAGAAAATCATAAAAATGAGAAATTTTCTAAAACAAAAACAATATTTGTTTCAGGTGTTTCTTGTGAAGAAGAAGAGAAAAGCTCATTCTGGAAGCAATCAAACAAAGAGTTCCTTGCAAAGAAGCAAGAAGAAATGAAGAATGGCATTGCTCAAAAAAAGAAGACAAGGATCTGTTTTAACTGCAAAGTAATTGGTCACATTGCCAAAAATTGTCCAAAGGAAATTCAAACAAAACAGGGAGTCTCTGATAAACTCAAAGAAAAAGTTGTTGAAAAGAACATAACACCAACCAAACAATTTAAAGTTTTCAAAAATTCAAAGTTTGAGGTTGGTGAAAGTTCAAAAGGTTTTTACAAAAGGAAGGTGAATCTTGACAATCACAAGTGGGTTGTTAAGAAATCAGATGATAGTTCTAGCAATGATTCTGATTCGTCAAAATCAGAGGAGCTATTTTCTGGCGATGAATCTGACCCGTCAAAGTCAGAGGAGCCACAAGTTGTGATAAAAGAAGAGAAATCAGTTCCATCATTGGATGATGCAAATTTTCCACCATTACGGGCTGAGAATTTTAAGCAAAAAGTTGGAAAAATTGAGATTTCAAATCAATTTTTTTTTTCTGAAAAGAAAGAATTTGATATTGAAAAGTCTTTAACCCCAATGTGAAACATATTTTTGGAAAAATGATTGATGGGAAGGTCAAAGGGGTAAAGGAATTCTATGAGAAGAAGAAGAAAGGAAAGAAACCGAGTGTTGATAACTCAGAATCTCCCAAGGACCGTCAGGTTGGTAATTGTGGAGTAGGAATCGGCATCTTTCTTGAGAAATTCACATCTGTGAAATTTCGACCTACAAGTGGTAGTATTCTTGAAAATTGTCATATTTTATTTTTCAAATGGTATGGTGGATGTGTGAACCAACAAGTGGTTGAAAAAGGATTTTCACTTAGAAGTGGTTATTCAAGGTCATTAAGTTGAACTTGATTTAACTTTCATTTAAATGGTTGAGAAAACAATGTGATGAATTAAACCCCTAACCTACAAGTGGTTTGTGAAAATCAACAAAACTAATTTTCCGGGAAAACCATTTTGATTAAAACAAACTTAAGTGTTTTGAAATCATAATGGGAAAATAGTTTGTTGTAAGGGGGAGTTCTGATTGTTTATGCCAAGTGGATGGCGAATTGAAGCAATTCACATTATTTTGTCAAGTTGTTTGTAAAGTTTGTTTTCGAATTTTCTTTAAATGGTTTTGAATTTTAGGGGGAGTAAGAAATTTCAAAAAATCCAAAAACATTAGAAAATTTGAAAATGTCAAAAACATGATAAAATCAAAAATGAGTTTTGTTGTGAAAAAGAGGAAATGATAGTACATCAGCGGACAATCACAGTACGCTAAAGAATTGGAAAGTTAAAATGTGATAAACGGTCTCACTGATGATGTGCCATTAGGTTTTCGCACGCTTAGTAGATTGTGTTCGCGATATAAACCTAAATATCTTACTTACTTATCTCGTGAGGAACATCTTTCAGATATATAGGTAACCCCTGAAATCTTGTTTGACGGGTTTTCTATTTCTGACATACTAGGTCTTTGTGTGTGGTGATATCTGGGGTATTATACTTGGACTTCTGATTTTGCGGGAGCAATAGCCTAGTCCTCGTATAATACTTTGCGTTGCTTTATTCTTAAAGCTCGCCCTCAGCATAAAAAATGATGAAACATTGAAAAATGTTAATCATGTGCTGTTGTAAAAACGATTCTCTAAAAGGAACCCACCAAAAAAGCGAACCATCATCTCTCTGATTTTGCGGAAGCAATAGCCTGAGCTCTCATGGTCTCGCATTTACCCCTTACAGATATCATTATTGTACATTCACCTGTAAGACTGAATATAGGAGTCTGGATACGGGAGTATATTCTGAGGTGGGACACGCGAATAAGTTTAAGTTCTTAAAACATTAATCTCGTATCTCGATTCAATTGAACTTTGTGTGAAAATTTAAGTGGATCAGTATACTGACAATCTAAATGAATCGTTTAGAGCTTATTGTGTTTAAAGCTCAACGGTGCTAGTGGTTTGTCAAAAACTGATATGATCCTCTTTTGCAATCTCACAAAAATATTGTCTGTAAATATTTCTTTACTGTTTTTCATTAAATACAAAAATCCAAAAAGATTGTGTTTAGTAAAAAATTTCTGAAAAATCAAAAAGATTTTCGACAACTGATATTGGAAAGCGGGTTTTTAAAATTACAAGTGCTAAACATGATGAACACTGGGTTGTGAGAGTTTGATGAAATGGAAAATGATTTTGAAAAGTTATAAATGGTTCATTAATTTGAATCAAGATATTGAATATTTCAAATTCAAAAAGATTATCAAATGTCAAAATGTGTTTATCTTACAAGTGGTAGACGATTGTGCAGGATAATAGCTATGGGAGAGCTAGGTTCCGATACCAGAGGTTTTTCCGCATAAAACCTGAGCTGTGTTTAGAACCAGGTTTTCGATCCAAAAACTTGTGAGAGGTGCTATTCCAGACCGCGATCCCAGCTGATTGAAAGGGGGAGTCTGAAGATATTAAAGCCAGGATTGATCCAAGATGGAGTCTGAAGATGTCAGAGTCAGATTTAAATTCTGGAATTATGTTCAAATGCTGATGAACTTAAGGAATCAAGAGACCTGATCAAGAGAGGATAGAGTCAGGTTGCGATTCTGATAGAGAAAGTAACAGAGAGAGAGAAGAGAAAAGACTGAAGATGCTTACAATGGAGAATACTTTGGAAGAAAGCATGAAGACTGATAAAGATTGAAGACTCGACATGCTGAAGACTAGTACTGAAGACTCGTCGACATCCAAGAGGGAGTCTGTTGGTGCTTATGTCTGTCGACTTCGTCTTGTATCGAGTTTTGTAATAGGTTAGAAAGTTCAGGGCATGAAATTCGAGAAAAACGAGAAATGTATGGGATAGATGCATTTCGCACGAAATGAGATTTGGTCCATTTCGTATGAAATGGCCATTTCGTACGAAATGACCATTTCGCATGAACCATTTCATGCGAAATCATTTGTATATAAATACGTGTCTTGTCATTTCATTTGTAACGATCTGATTCCGGTGCCAAAGTGCTGCCGAAGTGTCTCCAGCCTGTAAAACGTTGTGTTATCAATATACTAGACAGTTTAAAGTGATTCTTGTGCAAATCAGCTGAAACAACATCGATACGATTGCATTCCGCCTTTCGTATTGACGAGAACTCTTCTGAATGACTCGTTTTGGTCGTACAAACGATCCTACAGATGGTGTGTGGTTGTGGGTTCGGTCGAGAGTGAATCAAGGGAGGGAGAGAGAGTGTGGTTGAAATGTGGGTGTAAGTTATGAGGGTCTTGATCTCCTATGTTCATCTTATACCCATGTTTAGTCTTTAACCATAGGGTATTATGCTTCATAAGTACATAACAAGATTTTTAAGTGAATCAAGCAAGATCACACAAGATCAAGGGTGGGGTGTAACCACCTCGATTTTCAAACATGTACTTGTTTGATGCACATAATAGCAGTTATCGTATCTTGAAATGCAATTTTATTGATACATGCTTGTTTCATACTTTTACATGATTTACTGGCCCAAGCACGTGAATATTTGCAAATTTAATTGAGTTTCATACTTATAAACAAGGCTACATTAACTACAAGGGACTAATGTGTCATTATGTGAAAATGTAAGTTGAGGGACCTAATTGTCATTCCTTGAAACTTGCTTGAAAACTTCGATTTTAAGTCCGAGGACTAAAACCATCATTTTTAGACAGTACAAAGTTCGGGGACTAAATTGTCATTTTTGAAACCTTATAAGTTTCGGGTTAAAAATGTAATTTTTGAAAAGTATAAGTTTAGGGTCCTTTATAACATTTTTGAAACTTGTTTTATATATAAAATAAACTTTTATTTTTTTTGAATTTAAAGTCTAGGGTCCTATTAGTCATTTTATGAAACTTGTACTCCAGGGACTGATGTTGTTATTTCTTAAACTATTTTTAACTAAAAAGACTAACTGGGTTAACTTTGTTATATAAGGGGCTGTTTGGCAACATCTGAATCAATAAGTGCTGAATGAATAAGAGGTCTGAATGGGTAAGAGGCTCTGAACCAGTAAGTGCTGAACCAGTAAAGTGTTGTTTGGTTGCACATCTGAATGATTGTGTAAAATGACATTTTTACCCCTTTTAATTAATTATTAAAATATATAGATATGTTGCTTTGGATTCTTGGTGAAGATCGTGCCTGCCACCAGCTTTTCCCAATAAACCATCCACTTCACTCCTATTCTAAAACCATTAAATCAAACCCTTAAGCTTTAGATTCCCATCAAACAACCCACTCCAATTTCAACAAGAAACTTCCCTTCCTTCAACATCTAATCAAACCCTGAATCAGAGCTGAATCGAACCCAACCAGAGTGACGTCGTCTTCTTCGTAGCTCCGGTGGCTACGCCGCCGTCGCTCACCACCACATCATCCATTATCATCATCGTCAGCATCTAACATCATCAGCATCATCTAACATCCTTAACCTCGTCCTCTACCATCATTGCCAGAAAAGAAACGAGGTAGAGGCCGCCGGTTCTGTTTCGGGTCGTCGGTCCAGGAGAACGAGAGGGAGAGGAAGGAGGGGTGCGGGTTATCGACAAAGGGTACGGCCGGTTAACCCGTCGGAGAAAGATGGAGAATGAGGGGTGTTATGGTGGCGATGTGGAGGAGCAGAGGAGGAGGATACGGTGGCGATGTGGAAGGCGGCGGAGGTTTTGAGATGTTAGGGTTTCTTCTCCATCAGAGGTGAAAGGGGTGAAAGGGGCAAGGCACGGTCTTTTTTTCTTTCAGCATGTTTATATCTCTGAATGATTCAGAGCTGAATCATTAAGAGGCTTCCCATTAAGAGGCACAACCAAACAGCCCCACCTCTGACCGAATCAGAGGTGCACCTCTGAATGGTTTCATTCAGAGCGTGCCAAACAGGCCCTAAGGTTTCTTATTTAAAAAAACTAACCTAGTTAGCATATATAACTGAACTATTTAAGGGACTGGTTGTGCAGATTCTAGAACCTCAGGGACTAAACTGTAAACATTAAAACAAAAAAAAACGGTTTAGAACCGATCACTGGGGGATCGAACTCGCGACCTTTCGCTTAACAAACAACGTCATAACCGGTCGGGCTAAGCCCTCATCGGGTATTTAATTGTAACTGTATTATATATATACACACATTAGAGTTAAATAATATATTTCAAAACCTGCAAAAACCCGCCGTCTGTCACCGGATTTCGACCCAAACCACGTGTTAAGTGGACTTCTCTGCCCAACGAGAATGCACGCGGAATCTTTACAGCAAAACCAACACACGCATGCGTGTAATCGTTCAAGTAAGCGACTGACATCGTCGGAATCGTTTTTTTTTTATTAAACCGGAATCGAGTTTAATCCCACTGTTGTTTGTCGATTTCGTATCAAATTGATCGGTTATTTAAGTCTTTCAAGCCCCAACGAAACTCCTGCAACCCCTGAATTTCACTAACACTTCGAAACCACTCGTCTGTGATCTCTGCAACCTCGCCGGAATCGGAACTCGTCGGAATCGTTTTTTTTTTATTAAACCGGAATCGAGTTTAATCCCACTGTTGTTTGTCGATTTCGTATCAAATTGATCGGTTATTTAAGTCTTTCAAGCCCCAACGAAACTCCTGCAACCCCTGAATTTCACTAACACTTCGAAACCACTCGTCTGTGATCTCTGCAACCTCGCCGGAATCGGAACTCGCCGGAATTAGTTGATACGTCAATTCCATCATAACCGGTTCTTTTTTTTCGTCCATTTAATTCGGTTTTGCCTATACAACGATCCCTCTGAGTTAATTTGAATAAAACGTAGTTTTGAGCGAGAATAGGGGGTTGACTTTCAAGTTGACTAAAATTGGGGAAGATGATAGATTTTTGTTTATTTATTTTTTTTATTAAAAACAGTTTAAATCTTTTGTTTATTCATATTAAATCGAAAATAATTATTTAAAATCTAAAAATTTCAGATTAATTATTTTTAATATAAATCTTTCTGAAAATAATATATTCACTGATTATTTTATATAAAAACGATTTTATGTAATTAAAACAATTTAACATTTAAAAATTCATAATAAATCCAATTCTTAGAAATAAAATCTGAAATTTTTATGATAATTATTTTAAATGATAACCTTTACAAAAATAATATTGTTACTAATATTTATATAATTTTGATAAATATATGAATAAATCAGTATTTACTCTTAAAAGTATAGTTTAATTTAATATATTTAAATTAAATAACTATATAATCTTTGTCCGAATATATTTTTATAACATTATATGCATTATTCTGAGTTTATATAAATTTAGTTACTATTTGATTATTTACAGATTATTTTACATAATTTAATCAGTTAAATCACTTAATTAAACTTAACTAGTTTAATTATATAATTATATAATTTCTACTCAAAAATATTTTCATAACAAAATACACATGTTTCTGAGTTTATAAAAAGTCAGAAACTATTTTGGGCATTTTCAGATTATTTGTAATAATTAAACTTTATAAACCTAAATACTGGTATTTTAAACATTTTAATTCCATCTTATTTATATAAAATTATTCAAAGGCCCTAATAATTACTGTAAGTCAGTAATATTTCATGTTCATAATTAAAAAATGTTATTTTTAATTATTCTGAATTAAACTAATTATTTAGACAATTATCAGATAATTATCATGATATTTCATTCTGAAACTATATATAATTGTTTATTTTAGAAATATATACATTTTGCCATGATAACTATTTTAACTCAGATATATATATATTCAATAATTAAAAATGTTATTTTTAATTATCTCGGCTTAAATTAATTATTCAGATAATTAATATTATATACTTGCAATTTTTGAGTTAAATATATATAGTTTAATTATACAAATATTATCTTTGTAACTAAGTATTATTTTTATATATAATCCCTTAATTTATTGCCTTGTTTCCAAGTTTTCACCAATTAGGATTGTTTAAACCCGTAGTTACCATCCTAGTCAAACCGTACAAACACGATAGACATAGTTTCCTGTTTATACAGTTGCACTTTTTACCCACTTGTTGATGCCATATTCCATGTTGTGTTGTGCATGTTCAATTAGAGTGACGTGAAAATCTTGTTCCCGCAAAACTCTTACCCGTTTACTTGTTTGGAAATTATTCACAAACAAGGTGAGTTCATAGTTACCATTTTCTGTTTTACAATATTTTCGGGATGAAACATATGAAATAATGTGATACAAACTAATTTGCATTTTGTGGCTATCTTGATTGTTCCTTGCAATTGCTTGATACTTGTTGCTTAACACTTACATTCATTAACTCCATACAAGCCCAGCGGTAATATTATAGCGCTATAGGTGTGACGCCCCATCCTAACTTCCAGTTCAGACCCTTTGTTGTTGTTGTTGTTCACAGTTTGCAATGCGGAAGTTTGGATGATAGATCCGTGTTTACGTCTACAAGGTTTGAATGTTCCACCAAGCATACTTCTATTACTCATTTTGCTAAGATATATCAAGTGCCATATTGTTAAACATTTCCTTTCATTATCACATTATTTATTTATTACCAGACTAACCAAAACCTATGAATTCACTCAACCGTTTGTTGACCCAAATTGTTTTTAACATATGTTTCAGGTGAAAATGTTTGAAGTTAGCTTTTGCAAGGACCATATAGGATTGCTCAAGACAACTGCCTTAGCTTAAATAAAAACAAAGACTTTTGTGAACAATGTGTTGTATTTGTTTTGTACTAGTTTGGATGTGAATGCAATCCTATTAACCATCTTAATTATATTTCAACTTTAATTTAATCACCATGTGCTTATATGCATTCTACCAAGTTTCGTGATGCCCTCGACGTTTCCGCCTCCGGTCAGGGAGTCACAAGGGGCCACCTTGGTGACCGTCCACCATGGGGGGGGGGGGTATTGGTTGGAGTTTAATAGGTAGTTAGATTAAATAGTTAGATCTTAAGTGTATTGATTAGTGTTTATGCATATTATATGTTATATAGTGTTTTAGGGTGTTCGGGGATTATAACTAGTTCAGAAACATTAAAACAATGCTTCTAGTATAATTTTGATGTTTCGGGTAGTGTCCGGTTATTCGGTTAGATACCGGTTTGTTAAAGTGCTAAATTGCACCGTTTAGTGTCCTTTATGTGCCCTTTCGTGACACTTTCAATTCCTGACACTTCGTAAGTTAATTTGTGTGACATCTGTGCTTGTAATCATTGTAAATAGTTCAGTTATCAATAAAATAAAGTTATTTGATCCCAATGTTTGTTTGTTTATGTTTGATATTTTTCATGTTTTGATTTTTTATTCAATTTCAAACTTTATATCGCTTTCTGGAGAATTATACGCAAACTGGTGCGTAAACATAATCAGTTTAACGCAACGAATACTCCAGAACAACAATTTATGCTTAACATACATTAAATAACCTTTACATAACTTAGAAATAAGTTTTGAAGGCTTTGGTATGGCAAAATCAAGTTAATTCGCTTACAGGGACTAAATTTGACAAACCGCGAAAGTATGCCAATTTGAACTGTAACGAACATTCCGGAACATGATCATAAGTTAAACAAACCCTAAATACCATTTACATAGCTTAGGAATAGGCTTTGAGGTGTTCGGTGTGCTAAAATAAACTTTATGCTCATTCAGGGCCTAAAAGCGTCAAAAAGTGCATAAGTTTGCATTTTCGCGCATAACTTACGTTCTGAATACATCCGGACATCCAAAAATTTATGTAAACATTAAAATATTTTATTTTAGTGTTTGGCTTGTCAAAAATCCATTCGTCGCGCAATTTGGACCGTTTTTGCGTCCGTTACGACTTCCGTCGTAATTAACCGAACAACGCAATCGTACGGCCAAACAGACCGACATCCGACATATTTTTGAGCATGTTTCATGTTCCCTATGCTTTAACATCCTTATGGAGCTTAAAAATGGGTTTCACGGGTGTTAGAAGTGCCAAAACACGACCATACGCGCACAGGGACCAAAACTGTCAACTTTGAAAGTTGCTGGTCTGCAGACCAACTTACGGTCCGTAAGGGTGAGGACCATATGGTTCGTAAGGCATCCCCAGATCAGCAGAATGTTGATTCCAGCTTGATCCAGCTGCTCCACACTTGTGCACATGGTTTTGAGCATTTCTAGGGGCTCCCCTGGTTTTCTAAAACAGTGGGCTTGATGTGTACGGCTAGGATTGAATCTCGGTTTTCAAGAAATGATCCTAACGGTTCTACGAAAACTATAAATACCCCTCCACCCCATTTTCTCAAACCCACAATTAGAATCTGATTCATGCTCTCTAAGTGGAAGTATATGCTTCCTACCTGAGAGAGAATCGGATCAAATACTTGCGGGGACCCTCTGTAAGTATTCTTTCGTTCTTTTCATTCATTTTAAGCGTTAAAGTCAAACTGCGTTTGACTTTCTGCATTGACCAGTTTATGGTCAATGTGAAGTTCGTTTGAACTTCATAACGTGAGCGTAATCACGATGGTTATAGTCCCTAGTGACTATACCTACTGATTACCACGTTATCTAGGCTCAGTGACGAGTCATAGTTTCGGCCAAAATGCGTGTTCTCGCGTATTTTGTAACCAAACTACTTATGGGTATCAAAACCGTTTGTTTTGATACCAAACCTGTTTTTAAACTTTGTTAAACATGTTTAGCTCGTCACTTTTAGAATTTGTGCTTATGTAGGGTCGTAAGGGTAAGCGATATAATCAATCGCTTATGCTTTCGAACCCGACCCATTTGGTCGATCATTAGGATCCGACCAAACACTTTAGGTGGCCATAGTTGTATAGGGAATAACCTTCCGAGGTTATACCTTATGGTCACTTCGTTTAAGTAGTTGTATGATAAGTAGTTTGTATGCCTTAGGTAAATTACCAAAATGCCCTTTTTGCACCAAATTTCATTTTAAGCATATGTAACATAATTTTTGACATCTAAACTCATTTGGCAACATATTAAACATGTTAAGGCATATTCTACTTGTCATAGTACTAGTTAGGCGTTCCAAACGCGTTTTACGCGGACGACGCGTTAAAGTAGCATAAGCTACCTAAACGGGTCGTAACGGGTCAAAAGCACTTAGGCTAGGTTTCGTTTTAGTATGTAGGCTTTGTTAAACCATATTACATGAGTTCCTACACTCATTTGGTTTACGAACCCTCATGCTACCCGATCCTCCGATTAGGTCCGTTTATTAATGTAGTTACCTATATTAGGTGTTGTTTGATTCCGTAATCTTCTAGCATTGCTTGGTGGATATCTAAAGTCTATTGAGCAATCTCAAGTGAGTACATAGACCCCTATTTTACTGTTTTCCAAATATTTTGGGGTGAAACACATGTGCCTACTTGTTACTTTCATGCTTTCCATGTTTTCATATCATCTACTTGCTATGTTCATTAGTACACTTATAGTACATGATTTCATTGTGTTTTTTGCTTTGTATGACATTTGTTGCATACTTAGTACATCGTTTTAC
>JARYGA010008045.1:0-29788 GCA_030545235.1 Helianthus tuberosus | reverse complement strand
TTAACCAATGCCCCAGCCGTATTTATGGACATGATGAACCGAATATGTAAGCCATATTTGGATAAATTCATAATTGTCTTTATAGATGATATTCTCATTTACTCTAAAAGCAAAGAGGAACATGCAAAGAATTTGCACGCACTTCTAAGTTTATTGAGAAAAGAAAAACTTTATGAGAAAAGAAAAACTTTATGAGAAAAGAAAAACTTTATGCAAAATTTTCAAAGTGCGAGTTTTGGTTAGAGGAAGTACAGTTCCTTGGACATTTAGTTAATCATGAAGGAATTCATGTGGATCCTATAAAGATTAAGGCAATTACCCAATGGAAAACCCCTGAATCACCAACAGAGGTTAGAAGTTTCCTAGGATTGGCCGGTTATTATAGAAGATTTATTCGAGATTTTTCAAGGATAGCCATTCCCTTAACTAAGCTAACATGTAAATCTGTTAAGTTTGAATGGGGACCAAAACAAGAGAAAGCCTTTAGAATTCTTAAGCAAAGATTAACCAATGCACCCATACTAGCGTTACTAGAAGGAACTGAAGACTTTGTAGTCTATTGTGACGCTTCTAAGTTAGGTTATGGATGTGTGTTGATGCAACGTCAAAAGGTTATAGCTTACGCCTCTAGACAACTTAAGAATCATGAAGAGAATTATTCAACCCATGATTTAGAATTAGGAGCTATAATTTTTGCCCTTAAGATTTGGAGACATTACCTTTACGGTAGTAAGTTTACCATTTTTACCGATCATAAGAGTTTAAGGTATGTTTTCAGACAAAAGGAGTTAAACATGAGACAAAGACGCTGGATGGAAACTCTTAGTGATTATGAATGCAATATCCAGTATCATGCAGGAAAGGCAAATGTAGTTGCCGATGCTTTAAGTCGAAAGTATCACGAAAAGCCAAAAAGAGTGTGTTCTCTTAAATTAAATCTACAAGTAGATTTAAATAAACAGATTAGAGAAGCACAAGAATCAGTAATCAAAGATGATACTGAGAATTTGAAAGGAATGATTAAGGAATTAGAACAGGGAACAGATGGAATATGGAGATTCCATAAGAAAAGAATGTGGATACCCAAATTAGGAAACCTATGCCACCGTATATTAGAAGAAGCCCATAAGTCTAAGTATACGATGCATCCTGGAAGTGATAAGATGTATCAGGATTTAAGAAAGAATTTTTGGTGGATAGGAATGAAAAAGGATATAGCAGCTTATGTTTCTAAGTGTTTAACCTATTCACAAGTTAAAGCCAAACATCAGAAACCCTCAGGTTTATTGCAGCAGTTAGAAATGCCGGTGTGGAAGTGGGAATTGATAACAATGGATTTTGTTACCAAATTACCCAAAACAAGAAAAGGTAATGATACAATCTGGGTGATTATAAACAGGCTAACTAAATCAGCTCATTTCCTACCGACGAAGGAAACTTACAGTATGGAACAATTAGCCAAGTTGTATGTAAATGAAATAGTTTCATTACATGGCATTCCTTTATCAATTGTTTCTGATAGAGATAGCCGTTTTACCTCTCATTTTTGGACAAGTTTCCAAAAAGCAATGGGAACGAAGTTGAATCTAAGCACCGCTTATCATCCTCAAATGGACGGATAAAGTGAAAGGACAATTCAGACAATGGAAGATATGCTTAGAGCTTGTGTAATTGATTTCTGAGGTAATTGGGACAATCACTTACCATTGATAGAATTTTCTTATAATAACAGCTATCATACCAATATCAATGTTGCACCATTCGAAGCACTTTATGGACGAAAGTGCCGAACTCCAGTCTGTTGGGCAGAAATTGGAGAAAAGCAACTATCTGGACCTGAGATAGTGCAAGAAACAACCGACAAGATTGTCCAAGTCAATGAAAGACTAAAAGCAACACGTGATCGACTAAAAGTCTTATTAAAAGTTTCTCCTTGGAAAGGAGTGGTAAGATTCATCAAAAGGGGAAAGCTAAGCCCCGGGTATGTTGGACCTTTTGAGATTATTAGAAGAATAGGGCTTGCAGCCTATCAGCTACAACTGCCAGAGGAAATGGCAGGGATACATGATGTATTTCATGTATCTAATCTCAAGAAATGCTTAGCTGATGAATCACTAGTAGTTCCTCTTAAGGATATAGAGGTAAATGAGACGCTTAACTTTGTAGAAAATCCTCTACAGATTGAAGACAGGAATGTCAAGAATCTCAAACACAAGAGACTGGTGCTAGTCAAAGTCAAATGGGACTCCAAGAGAGGAGCAGAGTACACTTGGGAGCTTGAATCAGAGATGCAAAGGAAATACCCGCACCTATTCTAGTATACCTCGATGACGAGTTCTAAAACAAGGTGGGGGATATAACAACCTTCCAAAATTATTCCCGACACCCCTATATGTATATAATTGTCCAAAGATAGCTAAACATAGGTAGGCAAATAGTTATGACAACAAATTTAACAAAATTTAAAGTTATGTATTTCTTTACCACTACAAATATAACAGCTCTTTCGGAACCTTTAACGTGACTCTAGACACTCCCAAATACACCCCGTATACGATATTTGGCCTTAAATACCTTTAATTTAATAAAAATAAAAATCATTTTTTATGATCTGTCGCGGGCCGCGAAGATCTACTCTCCATCTTACGCGGGTCGCGAGCGCCTGGACATGCGGCATAACCCAGAAGCCGCCATGTGTCAACACGTGGTGAAGTTAGACCGGTGATCGGACCAAGCTAGGCCCTACGGACCCTATGTCATGGGGCGTGAAGGCCCCTTGTGTGGCTTTCGCGGGGCGTGAGAGATTGGTTGATCAGACCTATAAATAGAGGGCAAAGGCCTTCAGTCCTAACTCGTTCACACACAATTTCTCTCTCTAATTTCTGCGTAGGAATTATAATACTCGGGCAAAATACCCCCTAATTAACGAAATTCTGCCTCGTTGTAAGTATCATAACCCCCGGTTACGTATTAGATACGCTGCCCGATTGATCTAGGGTTCCGTAACGGCTGTCGTGGTTCTGCCCGACGTAGTCGTTGGAATTCTGTCCCTGGGAGGGTATTACTAATGTCAATATTGGGTTATTATACTAACGCGTGTGCATTGTGTAATTAATAGATAATCACCAGGAAATCCCAAAGGAAAACCCTAAGATAGCAATGTGAGTAATCTCCTTTTTTGCAAACTGTTTTTACAAAACCTCAAATGATTTACATTATATCAAACAGTGATTGAGTATTTGTATTCTACAATTATCATCGGTATGTTGGGGTTTTGTATACAAAATTTGTTACTACACTGTGAGTAGGAACATAACCACAAGTCGGGTTGACAGTACCGTGGGTGGTAATTAAAGTAGATGGAAACAAATGTAATTGCGAGATCGCCCTCAATACTGTAAAACGGTTTTACCTGTCTTGATTAAACTGGGATTCACTCACCAGTATTTTCCACTAACAAAATGTTTTTAAACGCGTTTCAGGTAACAAAATGTGAAAGCCAAATAGAAGCTAGCTGGACAGCACTGAAGGCTTGGAAAAGTGGCTATAAAAGTTACCTAAATAAAGAGATGTTTTATTTAAATAAAATAGGGTTTTATCCCTATAAAAATGTGTGTACTGGAAACTTGGGAATTTTCCCATGTGTTTAATATTATAAAAGCGTGGTGTTTTACTCTGATAAAATATTTCCTAACTACGGTCCTGATGTAAATTCCGCTGCCAAATTGATGAACACCGATACCACTGAAACTGGCAGCGGTCGCCCGTTCCCGGGTAAATAGGGGACAGGGGTTGCGACATAACTGCTCCCACTTACCTTAGAAATCTTTAGGAACTCAACATGCTTAGAGTCAATATGTAACGACCAACAAATACTAATAGAGAAAAACAAATTAATGACGCCGGTCGTTGTAGTTTCTCTTGTTGAGGATTATGTTAGTTTAGTTAAGAAATCAAAGTGTGCCCACAATTAAGCAACAAAGAAACTTTTGTAAGTGTAGCATTATATTTTAAGGAGACAAGTTTTGATAGAACAGTGTCGAGATGGAGTAGTGTCTTGTACAAGAGGTGTAAATTGAAGTAATGTGTAATTTTCACTCCCCACCTCTTGAAATTATTACAAGTCATTATTAGGACACTTAATGCTCCCACTAATCTTCGATATCTCTAGAAATGCTACAAGAGAAATTTCAATGAGGTACGTGACGTGGGTACCCATCATATATAAGTTAGACTTTATTTGATTTACTTAATGTCCAGATGTCATAAGAAACTTAGGGACATATTTAATAGAAATCTTATTAAGTATATATATGAATATATTACTTTTAAGACCGTGGGCCATATGCGACAAAATTTAGATACAAGTAGATAGTCTTTAATTGATAAATGAATTATGTCTGAATATTCCATTTGGAATAAGTTCCACTAATATCAATGAATAACTTATGATAGACCCATATTTATTCCTTAAGCCAAGTCATATTTTATTAACGTCATGATTTAAAATCACTTAGAATGAGATTAGATGAAAAAATCATCCCCATTAACCATGTTATGATTTCTCATGAATTTCAGTTATAATGGATGAAATTTATAGGTCTCATTTTCCTTTTGTCAAATTCTCATTTGCATGATAACAAAAGTTGTGAAAGTGTAAGGTATCATCTAGTTTCATCTTATTAATGTTTCTATCTAGATATTGAGAACAAATAATATGAGAGTTTAAGGTAAGTGTGACTGTATGTTGACTATGCAAACCTCACAACCTTTATAACATAGCTTAATTATTGATACTATATTCTGATTAATCTTCAATATATGTAAGGTATCGAAAAGCGTTGTTAGAAGACTGCTTATTATGGTTCTTATAGCCTTAACATTTGATTTTTGTCACTAACTTTCATTTTAGTTATTTGTTGAATTATGGTAAGGAAACGTATAGAACTAGAGTCAACTAATCATGTGTTAATTGGAATATTAAGATTAGCAGACTTAAATATCATTAGTAAGTGACTATCTAATTAATTTATCCAACTGGTCTTTTGAATAATGAGTAGTATCATTGTTTATGCCTAGTCTAATAGCATAATTATGCAGTGAGATTTTCTCTTGAAGAACCTTAGAGTTGGAATTTTGTACTTGTATTTTAACTATGGGCCTTAGAACTATCCTCTTTTGATGTTTTAGTGGTTGTAAGATGAACAACATCCTATTTTCCAGTTTTAAACATTTATTTCTTTGTACATATGTTGCTTATCAACACACTTATTTTCCTTTGGTACTTTTGAGTGTTATAGTTGATTCTTAAAGCATCAAATTGTACAATTGAAAATTTTAGTATGTAATGTACTGGAAAAATGTACTTATTTCCATGTGTAAGCCCTTAATTTTATGGGTCATGGTACTGTACAATATGATGTATTCATGAATGCCACTTAACCTTAAAATTTGGAATTTGAAATGAAGACATGCATCTTAGGAGTTCTTCTGATTATTCCATATATAATAGATTAGTCAAAGGAAAAACTTAATCTGAAATAACTTTAGTGATAACATTTTGTTAGAGAGCTAATGATGTGTGCGGTGTGTTATAGGTTTTTATGTATATTTTTAGCCCTTTTTACACTTTAGTCAAGTTTTAAACTTATAAAACACGATATTTTACTAACACTAAACACACATATGGGCAAGTGCACCCATCGTGAGCGTAGTATAGTGCTGGTAAGATAACGAGGTCGTCCAAGGACACAAGAACTTTTAGTACCGGTTTATCATCAACGTCTAATCAAATCAAAATTTTAGAAAAAAGGTTTAAACATGAAAATAAAAACTAAAAATGCTGAAGATAAAAATAAAAACAGATAGACAAGATGAATCACTTGAATCCGACTCGCCTTTAGTGTAACCTTTGATTATTTCCGCACTTTTGCACTTTTTAAGAGATTATCTTAGTAATAGTAGTAGGCCCCTCTTTTGAAGGTGACGTTACCCTCAACCTAGTAGTTTGAGTCAACAATGATACAATCCTAAAGGGTTGGATTAATGAAAGATAATTAATTAAGTTATTAATGCGTAATGTGGTAGGCCCCTTTTCTGAACGTGACGTTACCCTCAGCTAAGTAGTTTGAGTCAGCAGGGATACAATCCTAAGTAGTCGGGTTAATGTTTTAATAGTAGTTTACATATGAGGGGATCAAGAAATTCGAACCCCCGCCATCCAATACCAGTGGGTATTGAAGGAGGTCCTACAAAGCTTGACCTAGGTCCTTGCAGGATCTATACACTGAACAAGGCAAGACGCTTACCAAACCATCCCCTTAACCCCCGACCAGGTAGCCAACATATCTCCATATAGACAGTGGAGATATGATTGGTGCAAATCTTTTATTTTATATAGACAGTAAAATAACGCTAAGACACCACGGACAAATGATACGGAAGTTTCACCTTCAACATAAGAAACTAGTTATTAAAGTCATTAATACATAACCAAATAAAAAGTGCGAAAAGATTAAAAATAAAAAGTATTACACTATGATGACTGTCGTAAGGGTCATGCAAAAACCTAAATAAGTTACGTAGATAGCGTAAGTAGGGTATCGTATCCACGGGGAATATGTGGTTAGTGTTTAGTTAAATTATTTAATTAACTACTGCTAATCTAGAATTGGGGGTTTTGATTTATTTGAAAGAACTAAAAACTAACTACAAGAAAAGATATCAGATTTATAAAACGTAACTTCCTCCAAACTTCAGGTTCTAGGTTTCACAAAACTCAATTTACTCAGTTAATTGGCCATCACATAGACATGATGTTGGAAAGTTGGTTAATTTAATATAATAATAAAAAATAGGTCTTTGTCATCAGATCTTTTATAATTTGATTAACCCTATTTACTAGCGTGAGTCAACCTACTCTATGTCACTCAACAAGTTACTAGGTTTTGTCATCAACCGAACAAGTTGTAAAGCAAGAACTCAAAACACATGCAAATAGTTCAAAGAAACCAACACATCAATGTATTCATACAACGTTGTCAAAGTTAAAAATACATCCAAACCTGAGTATAAACTGAATAAAGTAAAAACCTAACTGAACCGTCCGCTTAGAGGAAGCCACGAGAGAGCCTAGCCGCTCATGAAAGTCTTCACCGCATCAGTTGTCATCCCGAATTGGTTGGACATTCAAAAAGTAACTTGAAAGTTGAAAAAGATTCTGAATTTGTTCCTCTTTTTCTTTCACGATAAAATTGCCGTCAAAAAGATCTGATCACCCCCTATATGTTTTGTCATGCATTCCATTTTATTTCCTAAAACCTTAACCGACCTTTCCTTTACACGGCTGCTATGTATTTATTATTAATCAGCCCACTTCCAAATTCCAATCGTAGCCATTTATTTCTTTGGGCTCCATTGAACATTAAGTCGATCCAAATAATTGTAGCCCAACTCTTTTGTTGTTGAAGTCCATTCCACATTAATTCCATCATGGAAGCACACGTAACTACCTAAATGTCCTACAAAATACAAATTAACATGTCTAATTTAGTTAAGTAGAACCCACTAATAATTATATATGTACGTATGAAGCAAGTTGTTGAATTCACAGGCTTTCTAATTTAAATGACAATTTTTAGATCAAGTTGGCTTTTGTTATATTTATATCATTTTTTAGCATTTTCTCCATGAGCCAATAATATAAAAGCCAGTCATTACAATATAAAATTTACACAATCAATAGATGTTATTAACCAATTAATATCAAATAAAGAGTACCTAAAATGCATCGATCACATCCCCATACTTATCTTTTTTTCGTCCCGAAAAAATTATATGCAATGGAATCACAATCAGAAACATTGGCATCTAATATATCCAATTATTTTATTAACAAGTCAAACCACACGTTAACTAGGATTGCAGGTATATGATCCACTTAAACCCAACCGCCAGTTTCCAATGCCTTATTCACGATTCATTTAAGTTCAAGTAATTGTAGTTATCTATGGATCTCACACTCAAAAGACTACGACTCCACCTATTCCCGTTTCAAGCTTATGAGATTAAAAGATTTATAATCTACCGCCTTATATAAAAACTCTTATATTATTCCGATTAAACTTTATGATGGATGAATGGATGATATTGTGAGCTTACATGCTTTTGTATACGATCAGTTCAGCGGACATACGCCATACGAGTCACCATCCCCATGGTTAATGCCATAAACTTCACGTTTTTTTTTATATAACTCCACCTAGAGGGTATATACCGCATGAGTCGCTATCCCCGCGGCAATGCCATAGGCTTTGTTTTCTTTTTTTCTTTTTTTTTTCTTTTTACATGTGCTCAAATGAATTGATGGAATATTTTTTTTTGGCGCCACACTGTTTCGGATTTGTTTTCACAAAAAGAAACAGGTGTGCCAATTTAATCGGAAAAACTTACAAGTTATTTACTTATGACGTACCTCTTATACTCTCCACAGTTTCAGTTTTACCATAGCTCCTAAGGCGAGAACCCACAAGACTCCTAATTTAAGGTATATTATATCGATCCTAAGAAACCTTTCAACTGGCTGGGCCTACCCACATATCCTAAGTTAGACGCGTGACCGACCGTTCATTATCTCTTATATATAGTAATCAAATGCCAATGATCTAATTACACCTATCATCTTCCATTTATTGCAAAAATTTCTCGAAACATTTTCTTTTTTTCTTTTTTTTTTTTTTTGAATTTTTTATTTTTGAATTTTTTTTTTATTATTTTGTTTATATTTACGACACGACTAAGACACACTAGACGCTAGTTTCCCCTCCCCGCACGTAATTCCTACATTGTCCTCAATGGAGCGAGAAACTATTGACACACTACAAATATAAATCAAAATACAAAGATAAATGGAACAGACTCCCCTGATTTGACGCGGTTGAATCCTATGAGGCTTGTTCCACTGCAACCGTATAGCATTTCATTCGCGGCTGCTTCAACACAGGACGTTTGTCTTTATATGATTCTTCGAATCACTTTCGTCCAAATGGAGATTGAGTATGGACAAAAATGATCGAAACCTGCAAAATAAATCTCAAAAGCTCCCAAACAGGTTAAACGGGCCAGTAACAAAGAGAAATGAGAGAAAAACAAGTTCGAATAGCAACCAAACCTCCTCAGACTTCCCCACACTTATCCGGTTCATACACAAAAATAAAAACAATTGAAATAAAAATAAAACTTGGGTTGCCTCCCAAGAAGCGCTAAGTTTTAGATCTTCAGCCAGATCATACCTGCCAAGTCATGGTGGGCGTGTAGGGTGTTTGCAATCTCTCATTTTCATCAATCTATTCATCCACAACTTTGAAACACCATCCAACTTGTTCAACAACCAGCAGCTATTCAACTCACACTTTTCTTCTTCTCCATCTATCTTATGTGCCTCCTTCCTTTTCTTTCTCCTACTCCTCCTTGATTTCTTCTTCTTTTTCTTAACCTCTACCAACCTGTCAATCACAAAACATTCTTTCTCGTCCATACGACTCTTCTTTTCAGAAGGTTCACACTTGTTAGCAATAGGTTTGGTTGAGTTTGAAAATACTTTTAAAATCGACTTTTGATCCCCAAACCTAAACCTGACCGTTCCCTCAATACAATGAATAACAGCATGAGCAGTAGCTAGGAACGGTCTACCCAATATAACGGTTGGTTGGTTATTTTTAACACAATCAAGTACCAAGAAATCGACAGGATAATAAAATTCCCCAACTTTCACAATCACATCTTTTACAATCCCCCGAGGACACGTAGGAGTTTGATCAGCCAACACTACTATGGTTTCAACTTTTTGCAATGGCCCAAAATCATACTGATCATATAAACTCCCCGGTAAAATACTTACACAGGCTCCAAGATCCAACAAAGCCCTGTCCAATTTAAAATCACATATTTGTATTGAAATAATAGGTGCTCCTGGATCTTGGAGTTTCGGGGGAAGGGTACCCATCAAAACGGCGTTCACATGCACTGTATCAAGTTGTTTAGGCAACTTGTGACGTCGTTTTCGGGTACTCAACTCTTCAAAAAATTCAACGTGATCAGGACTTTCTTTAATTTTTTCAAGCAATGGTTTATTTATTTTTACCTTTTCAAAACTTTCCCAATTTTCATCCTTAGACGATTTCCGTTTATTTAAATTTTTGGGTGCAAGTAAAGCCATGGGGAATGGAACCTTTACATTCCCATTATTACTATCAAAAAACGTTTTATTTGAACCATGCTTAGATTTTATAAAATTTCCAATTTCCTGATCACGTTCACTCTCACCCTCAGACTCAATCACATCCTCTACCATACCCTCAACATGTTGTGGTGACTGAGTTTCAACAGTAGAACTTTTAGAAAGAGAAGGAGTACTTACCTCATCTATGTGGATACTCGGGTGAGAAGAATTGTGAGCTGGATTTTTCTGACAATCACTAAGAAGTTGATCTTGATTTCTTCTGATGATAGCCACTTCTTCAGCTAATTGTCCAACCTGCTGTGACAATGCCTTAACTTCCCTATCTCTGACCTCGTTGCTTTTCTGAATATCTTTCAAAAACTCCATGATCGTGTCAAACTTTTCATTGATGGAGTTATCATCCGACTCATGCTGACCCGTTTGCTCATTCTCTTGAGTCTGCCAATTGTTGTCATAGTTATCTTGATCTCCTTGATAGCTCGAATAATTGCAGAATTCTTGCTTTATATGTTTCAACAGTTCCATAATCTCATCCTTCGAACTTTCATCAGGACCACTCGATCTTCCTTGATCTGGATTCTGCTGATAACTTCTCCGATTGCCTTGTTGGTGATTCTGATTTGATATCTCGGAAAATCTTCCATAACTATTTTGTTGAACATCATTATACCTCTGCCGACCCAAACTGACCCGATTCTGACTTCTTTGAATAAACTGTTGCGGTGGGGGCGTAAACTCATTATACCCATCACATCCAAACTGGTCATAATACTTATCCACTTCATCTACATCATATCTAGCATATCGGTTTTGAGTCGGTGAATGTCTATTTTGAAAGCTCATTTGTTGTTGCACCGGTTGGTTGTGTTGTGAGAAATCAACACCCTCAAATTCATTAAACTCATGCTGATAAGCTCGATCCATGATTCAAAGACCTGCACAAGAACTAAACAAGACACCCGAGCGTAATATCGAACTAGGAAAAATAAAATAAAATAAAATAAAAAGAACAATATTTTTGGGTTTTGTATAATTTTTTAGAAAGCAAGAACAACTAACTACTAACTAACTAAATAAATAACTAACACTAAGCGCACTAATTCCCCGGCAACGACGCCATTTTGATGACTGTCGTAAGGGACATGCAAAAACCTAAATAAGCTACGTAGATAGCGTAAGTAGGGTATCGTATCCACGGGGAATATGTGGTTAGTGTTAAGTTAAATTATTTAATTAACTACTGCTAATATAGAATTGGGGGTTTTGATTTATTTGAAAGAACTAAAAACTAACTACAAGAAAAGATATCAGATTTATAAAACGTAACTTCCTCCAAACTTCAGGTTCTAGGTTTCACAAAACTCAATTTACTCAGTTAATTGGCCATCACATAGACATGATGTTGGAAAGTTGGTTAATTTAATATAAGAATCAAAAATAGGTCTTTGTCATCAGATCTTTTATAATTTGATTAACCCTATTTACTAGCATGAGTCAACCAACTCTATGTCACTCAACAAGTTACTAGGTTTTGTCATCAACCGAACAAGTTGTAAAGCAAGAACTCAAAACACATGCAAATAGTTCAAAGAAACCAACACATCAATGTATTCATACAACGTTGTCAAAGTCAAAAATACATCCAAACCTGAGTATAAACTGAATAAAATAAAAACCTAACTGAACCGTCCGCTTAGAGGAAGCCACGAGAGAGCCTAGCCGCTCATGAAAGTCTTCACCGCATCAGTTGTCATCCCGAATTGGTTGGACATTCAAAAGTAACTAAGTTGAAAAAGATTCTGAATTTGTTCCTCTTTTTCTTTCACGATAAAATTGCCGTCAAAAAGATCTGATCACCCCCTATATGTATTGTCATGCATTCCATTTTATTTCCTAAAACCTTAACCGACCTTTCCTTTACACGGCTGCTATGTATTTATTATTAATCAGCCCACTTCCAAATTCCAATCGTAGCCATTTATTTCTTTGGGCTCCATTGAACATTAAGTCGATCCAAATAATTGTAGCCCAACTTTTTTGTTGTTGAAGTCCATTCCACATTAATTCCATCATGGAATTGGAAGCACACGTAACTACCTAAATGTCCTACAAATTAACATGTCTAATTTAGTTAAGTAGAACCCACTAATAATTATATATGTACGTATGAAGCAAGTTGTTGAATTCACAGGCTTTCTAATTTAAATGACAATTTTTAGATCAAGTTGGCTTTTGTTATATTTATATCATTTTTTTAGCATTTTCTCCATGAGCCAATAATATAAAAGCCAGTCATTACAATATAAAATTTACACAATCAATAGATGTTATTAACCAATTAATATCAAATAAAGAGTACCTAAAATGCATCGATCACACTAAATGCTTGTGTTCACCAAGTGATGTAAGAGACTTAGGCAAACATGGCCTTTGATTGTCAAGAACTCTTACTATCAATCTTCGATCCCGAGACTACTACACACACTCTATGATGGATGATGGTGGTGGATGTGGGTTGTGATGGTGGTGGTGGGTGGGTGAAGTGTGAGAGAGGTGGTTTGCCAAGGGATGCCTTTAAAGTGAACCAAGCACCTCTATTTATAGCCTGCACAGAAACCCGGACACGGCCCCGTGTCCATTGGGCACGGCCCCGTGTCCATCCATCTTCTCTTTCTTCATTAAATGCAGTTTGTCTGCATTAGTTGACCACACCACCGTGTCTGCTGGGCACAGCCCTGTGTGTAGAAGCGTATCTGTACTATCAAGATTTGCTTGGTTTCTGCGAATCTTAGCATTGACCATGGCCCCGTGTCCGCTGGGCACGCCCCCGTGTTGGGAAATAGAAGCTTCTACAACTTTGTCTTTTCTGCAGACACTTGGGCACACCCTCGTGTTCAATGAGCATGGGGCGTGTTCAGCCTTCTGATCTCTTGTTTTTGCTTGGGAAGATGTTGTCGAGGGGTCGGGCATGCCACGTTTATTCCTTTTCTTGTATTATTGTTAGATTCAGCTTCATTTTTGCTTCTTTTGTTCATTTAAGCTCATTTAACCCTGAAAATACAAAAGAAAGACAAAAGCACACTTTTTCCAACATTAGTACTAAAAAATGGTTAGTTTTATGCCACATTTGATGTAATTTATATGTTGCATTTTACACACATCAAATACCCCCACACTTGAATCTTTGCTTGTCCTCAAGCAAAAATCCTTATAATGTGGCTTACATACCCAAATGGAGTGGATTGAAGAGAAGTTTTGGGCTTGTCTTGAGTGTCGGGAATCCAAGATTTTTATTAGTTTCTATTTTTATTTTATTTACAATCCTATTCGTTATGATTTATTTAGAACATTACATAAGAGAAATTACTTATTTGGGCATAACATGTCTCTTTAAAATTCCATATATATACAAGTTCACATACCTCACCGGAGATCACTCAACACTCGGCCGAAGATGTATTTTTGTGAAACACCCGGGACCGACATGGAACTTACTTCTACCATATGCTTGCCAAGCAATCAATCCTCCTCCTTTTTTACTATACACCTTTGTAAATATCAAGAGGACTTTGGGGAAAGGTTAGGCTTGGGTTAAAGGTAGGTGGTTTTGGGTTAGTGGTTAGTAGAAAAGGGCGAAAGGCGTAAAAAGCGTCGGTTTTCGTAAGACTTTTTATTTTTATGACTTTTTATTCTAATGAAGCAATTCTTCAAACAAAGTTCTTTTTTGATGAACTTGTTTTTTTATTTTTTATTTTTTTTTATTTTTTTTACTTCAACCTTTTTTTTAAGGATTGTCACATGAAAACCGAGCTTTTTACTAAAATAAAGGGTTTAAAATGAAAAAGGGTTTTGGTGGGTAAAGGGTGTTTGTTTTGTGGGTTTAGAAATGAAAAAGGTTTAGGCGCAAAGAGGTTAACTAGGGGGATTTTGGGTAGGTGGTAAAAAAAGAAAAATAATGGTGTTGAAAGAAAAAGGGTTAGTCCTAATGGCTCCATCATTTACTTACATGGGTTTAAGTTGGTAAGGGCCGGGAATGTATCGTCATGGCAAGTTCTAGAGTCGTAAGAAACCAAGCTATTCACACAAGAAACGAAAAATGAGCATTTAGTTTAAAGATGTGTATTTGTTTGATCAATAAAGGCTCAAAACTCACTTTTTGTGGGAATGGGTTTTTATGTGATCAAGTATATATAATCAAATTTTAACTAGATTTGTCATGCCGTTTCATAATTTTCTTGTGTTGGTTCTTTTTATCACGACGCTATCGGTTGTAAATTTGTAAAAATATAACATTTTTAGAACTTGTTATTCCAAAATTAAACCAAGACAAGTAAAAAAAAATGAAAAGTTTTTGAAAAAAATTTGGGGTGTTTAGCGGTTCCAATAGAGTTTTGTGTAAGGCTTGTAATTAGGACTTGCAAAATTCAAGGTTTTAGCATCCCCCCCCCCCCCCCCACACACTTAAATTACACATTGTCCTCAATGTGTCCCAAAAATAAGTTTGTAGGTTGATTGAATATGTAAAAGGTGTGTTAAAAACAAAATTTAATGTTACTGGGCAGCTGGACACGGGTTCGTGGTGTCCGGGCATGGCCCCGTGTTCAAGTTGCCAGTAACAGAAATTATCAGAAAGTAATAGAAGGCTGGGCACGGGGGCGTGTTCAGCAAACACGCCCCGTGTCCAGTTACCTTAACTGGGCGTTTTTCTGCAGATCTTTCAGCACGGGGCCGTGTTGGCTGAGCACGGCCCGTGCTGAACTTGCTGTAATGAAGAAAAATTATCGGGAGGCTCTGTTTTTGTGCATGGGGTGTTGGTTCAAGTTTCCCTTAGTATCCTTCACCATCCCGAGTGTGTTTTATTCCTGAAAATTAAAACTAAACTAGAAAGCATAAAAATTAATCTAAACTAAACTAAGGATAGTTCCGCGGAATGCCTCCGTGGTGCGCCACGTTTATAAGGGTCCTTAGCTAGACCCAAAGCCAGTCATATGTTACCCAAGTGGGATGTTTTGCATCCCATGTTGCACCGTCGAAGAGCATCATCCAAACTTGAGTCTATGACTTTCATGTAATTGACCGGGTCATCGTCTTCTACTCTCTTACCAACTCCGAACTTCATTTCCTTGTCCCCAACCCTCAATGTTAGTGTCCCACCATTCATGTCTACCACTGCGTGGGCCGTAGCTAGGAATGGCCTCCCTAAGATGAGTGGTACTTCGGTATCTTTCTTCATATCTAGTATGACAAAGTCGGCTGGGAAGACAAACTCTCCGACTTTAACTAGTAGATTTTCAGCGACACCTTGTGGGTATTTAACTGACCTATCGGCGAGTTGTATGCTCATTTTCGTAGGGCTTCTTTTCCCTAGGCCGAGTCGGTCGAACATTGATCCGGGCATGAGGTTAATACTAGCCCCGAGGTCGGCTAGTGCGTTACGAATAGGTGATTCCCCAATTGAACAAGGGATGGTGAAGCTTCCGGGATCGATCTTCTTTTGCGGGAGTTTGTTAAGTAGCAAGGCGGAGCATTCTTCGCTTAAATTAACTAATTGCAATGATTCAATTTTCCTTTTGTGAGTGAGGAAATCCCTCATAAATTTTGAATATTTAGGCATTTGGGTTAGGACTTCAACAAATGGAATATTAACATGCAATTGTTTTAGTAAATTTACGAACTTTGTGAATTGCTCATCGGTCTTTTGGCGAATTAACCGACCGGGGTACGGTACCGGAGGATTCTTGGTGGGCTCTTGATTTGGTGGAGGAGCCGTCTCTTGTTGGGGTGTCGGTGGAGTTGTGGTTTGGCTAGGTCGGCTCTTTTCAGTTGGAGGTAACGGAGCCTCCTCGGGACCCACGGTACGGTTTCTTAATGTTATGAGATGCACTTGCGCCTTTGGGTTGGTTTCCGTATTGCTTGGTAACGCGCCTTGTGGTCTCTCGGAGAAATTTTGAGCTAGTTTATTTGTTTTTCAATGTTTTGAATACTAGCTTGTTGATTTCTAAAGTTCGATTCCATTTGTTGACATCGATCCGAGTTTTTCTTTTCGGTGTCGGAGATGAGGCGAGATACGGTATCTTCAAGCCTTTCTCGTCCCCCTTGTTGTTGTTGAGAGAAATTTTGTGACTCGTTTCTTGGTTGTTGAAAGTTTGTTCGTTGGTTTAGATTTTGTTGATTACTACTATTGTCGGGTTCTCTCCAACCAAGGTTAGGGTGGTTACGCCATCCTTGGTTGTAGGTACCCGTTGGAGGACCCGACGGCCTAGGTCTATTATCAATGTAGTTTAGTGATTCTGTTTGATTATCCATTTCTTTCACACAACTCCAATTTTCATGTGGCCCACCACACCCTTCACAAGCCATAACCGAGGCCGTTTTTGCCATTTCTAACCTTTTGATTTTTGAAGAAAGGGCCTCGATCTGTGCTTGCAAGGAGGTGCTCTCATCAACCTTATGGGCGCCCAGGGCAATAGATTTTGAGACTCGGGGAGTATGCCACTGAAAATTGCTTTGAGCAATTTCCTCAATTTGATTATAAATTTCATTTGGGCGACGATTACCTAAAAGTCCCCTGGAGCTAGAGTCAAGTGTTTGTCTTGTGTGTGGCAACAACCCATTATAGAAAGTGGATACTTGTTGCCATACCGCAAGACCATGATGAGGACACTTTCTTAGTAGCTCCTTGAACCTATCCCAAGTTTCATATAGGGATTCCCCGTCCTCTTGTGAATGTGTTAATTTCAGTCATTAATTTAGCCGTTTTAGCAGGAGGGAAATACTTATATAAAAACTTTTAGGCTAGTTTATCCTAGGTGTTTATCGAGCCAACTGGGAGGGTATTAAGCCAAGCCTTAGCTCGGTCTTTTAGCGAAAATGGAAACATTCGAAGGCGGATGGCGTCATTTGATGCTCCATTGATCCGAAAAGTATCACATATTTCCAAGAAGTTAGTGATATGTAAATGGGGATCTTCGTCCGCAAGCCCATGGAAGGTTGCGGAGTTTTGGAGCATTTGTATCAAATGGAGCCGAAGTTCGAAGTTGTTGGCCTCGACATTCGGTGAATTGATAGCGGCGCCGAGATTACCTACGGTGGGTCGTAGGTAATCCATGAGGGTACGTTGATCCGCCATTGGAAGTGGGTCCCCCGAAACTTTCTCTTGGTTTTTAGGTTTAAGTTTTTTTCTTTGAAAGCGTTCGGGTTCGTCTAAAGGTTCTTTTGTGTCTCTACTAGAACTGAAGCTCATACACTGCATAGAAAGTTCAAATGTGGCATCTGGGTTCCAAGTCCTGCAATAAAAACAAAAAAAACGTTGGTCATAAGTTTCACCACGGCCCCGTGCTGCACCGACACGGCCCCGTGCTCAACTCTCTGTAACTCAGAAAATAAAAACTGCCAGTAACAATGCTGGGCACGGCCCGTGTCCGACCAGGCACGGCCCGTGCTGAGCTCTGCAGATGCTGAAAATTTACGAAAAATCCTAAAAAAAAATAAGAAAAACAATTAGGCCGTTGATTCCTAACTTTCTTAAAATCCTTGTGTCCCCGGCAACGGCGCCAAAAACTTGATGTGTGCGGTGTGTTATAGGTTTTTATGTATATTTTTAGCCCTTTTTACACTTTAGTCAAGTTTTAAATTTATAAAACACGATATTTTACTAACACTAAACAAACATATGGGCAAGTGAACCCATCGTGAGCGTAGTATAGCGTTGGTAAGATACCGAGGTCGTCCAAGGACATAAGAGCTTTTAGTACCGGTTTATCCTCAACGTCTAATCAAATCAAAATTTTAGAAAAAGGTTTAAACATGAAAATAAAAACTAAAAATGCTGAAAATAAAAACAGATAGACAAGATGAATCACTTGGATCCGACTCGCCTTTAGTGTAACCTTTGATTATTTCCGCACTTTTGCACTTTTTAAGAGATTATCTTAGTTATAGTAGTAGGCCCCTCTTTTGAAGGTGACGTTACCCTCAACCCAGTAGTTTGAGTAAGCAAGCATACAATCCTAAAGGGTTGGATTATTGAAAGATAATTAATTAAGTTATTAATGCGTAATGTGGTAGGCCCCTCTTTTGAAGGTGACGTTACCCTCCGCTAAGTAGTTTGAGTCAGCAGGGATACAATCCTAAGTAGTCGGGTTAATGTTTTAATAGTAGTTTACATATGAGGGGATCAAGAAATTCGAACCCCCGCCATCCAATACCAGTGGGTATTGAAGGAGGTCCTACTAAGCTTGACCTAGGTCCTTGCAGGATCTATACACTGAACAAGGCAAGACGCTTACCAAACCATTCTCTTAACCCCCGACCAGGTAGCCAACATATCTCCATATAGACCGTGGAGGTATGAATGGTGTAAATCTTTTATTTTATATAGACAGTAAAATAACGCCAAGACACCACGGACAAATGATAAGGAAGTTTCACCTTCAACATAAGAAACTAGTTATTAAAGTCATTAATACATAACCAAATAAAAAGTGCGAAAAGATTAAAAATAAAAAGTATTACACTAAATGCCTGTCTTCACCAAGTGATGTAAGAGACTTAGGCAAACATGGCCTTTGATTGTCAAGAACTCTTACTATCAATCTTGGATCCCGAGACTACTACACACACTCTATGATGGATGATGGTGGTGGATGTGGGTTGTGATGGTGGTGGTGGGTGGGTGAAGTGTGAGAGAGGTGGTTTGCCAAGGGATGCCTTTGAAGTGAACCAAACACCTCTATTTATAGCCTGCACAGAAGCCTGGACACGGCCCCGTGTCCATACATCTTCTTTTTCTTCATTAAATGCAGTTTGTCTGCATTAGTTGACCACGCCTCCGTGTCTGCTGGGCACGGCCCCGTGTGCAGAAGCGTATCTGTACTATCAAGATTTGCTTGGATTATGCGAATCTTAGCGTTGACCACGGCCCCGTGTCCGCTGGGCACGCCCCCGTGTTGGGAAATAGAAGCTTCTACAACTGTCTTTTCTACAGACACTTGGGCACGCCCTCGTATTCAATGAGCATGGGGCGTGTTCAGGCTTCTGATCTCTTGTTTTTGCTTGGGAAGATGCTGTCGAGGGGTCGGGCATGCCACGTTTATTCCTTTTCTTGTATTATTGTTAGATTTAGCTGCATTTTTGCTTCTTTTGTTCATTTAAGCTCATTTAACCCTAAAAATACAAAAGGAAGACAAAAGCACATTTTTTCCAACATTAGTAGTAAAAAAGGGTTAGTTTTATGTCACATTTGATGTACTTTATATGTTGCATTTTACACACATCAGCTAATCTTATAGAAACTTTAAATAAAGCAAAACATATTTGGTTTAGGAATTAGAGTGGACGAGATACTAATTTATAGAAGAAAGTTATAGTGAGTAAAGTTATGGGTGCTAAAAATAAGGTAGACAAAAAGATCATAAGATTAGTGAAGGATCATTAAAATGAGGATCATTATATGAAGAAGTTGTGATATATCTATTACTAACATCAAAATAATAGACTTAGTTAAAATTCTACTTAAGCGAAGACAAATCAGCTTTGGCCAGAAGTGTAATCATTTAAGCATGTGTGTAAAGTGATCGCGACAAATCAGCTTTGGCCTGAAATGAGACAATCACTTTAGTTATGCACTTGTTAAGTATGCTAGACATAAATGAATTAAATCAACTTTAGTCAGAAGTAAGACATTCACGTTTGTAATGCATACTTAACATAGCTTTTATAATAGTTGAACAATAAATAGATGCATCAAATCAGCTTTGGCCAGAAGTGATACATCAGAAGCTCATTCAAGTTAAGCTATTTTGGTTTTGTGAAAAGTTATCTGATTCTGATTAATTAAGTATTTACAAAACCAAGTATTTAATAGCAAACCACCTGTTAGCGCGGATCGAGTTAGTTATGAAATCTTAGTAATGAGATTTCGAGTGAGGTCTCGAGTTAGTTATGAAATCTTAAGTTTACTTGAGATTTCGAGTGAGATCTCGACTCAGTTATGAAATCTCGACTTAACTTGAGATTTTGAGTGAGATCTCGAGCAAGATTTCGACTTCGTTATGAGTTCCTTAATGATTTCGAGTAGCATTTTAATCTCGAAATCCTAATGAGATTTCGACTTACTAATGCCATTCGCAACCTCACTCGAGATCTCAAGGTTTCGAGTGATGAAGACTAATGCCTTAATGAGATTTCGAGTGATTTATGAGGTTTCGAGTGATAAACCCTAGTCGAAATCAAGCAACAGTCTTGTCAGTCGCAACAACCTGATTGCGAGTCGAAATCTTAGTTGCAATCTCAGTTGTCCTCGAATTTTAATGAGATTTCGAGTAGAAATCGCAGTCGGAATCTTTGTCGAAATCATCTAATCTCGAAAACTTATTCTCCAAGTCTCGAAATCTGCTTATCAACAACTGTTACTTAGATAAGTTTGAAAATTCGAATTTTTAGGGTTTGTAAGATTTAGTTTAAAGTTTTAATGCCGATCTAAATTTATCAAAAAAAATTGAGATAATATCCATTTAACTATAAATAGATTTCGAAAGTTTTCTAAGGTAAAAAATAGATAAAAAAACAGGAAAACACCCAATAATCCAAATTTCATTCCAAAACATAAGGGAATTTTTGAATTTTCCTAAGAACACATGATGAACCCTAAAAATTAAAACCAAATTTCTAGAAATCGAAACCTGAATTTTACAGTTTTTTAATATAGATTTCGGACAAAAGTTTTACTCATTTGATTTCGAGACATTTATAATCCATTTTGTTTTCCGAAACAATGATTTCGGTAATTTTATAGGACTCGAAACAGGCTGTTAATTTTATTAGGTTTTCAAAAATTCTGTTTTTTAGATTTCAATCCCAGGATAATAGATACGAAAACATAACTGATTTATCAACATTTTCTATATAATGTAAATGATTATAATTGCTACTAGATTAAATACAACACAATAATATATTTAATTTTATAGAACATACTATTGTAGAGAATAACAAATTAGTTAAAAAAACTACTTACAGTATATCGACATATTGAATAACTTCCGCCTACTTGTTTTTTGTTGGATCAAATGGTGCAAATTGCATCATGATCATGATACTACATCATTATTTAAAAAAACCATTTATGTATGATTTGTGAGACCACGTGTTTCGAGTGCTCATAGTTAGTAGTGAAGTCATCGGGTGCTGGTCTTCCATAAACTCCATTATCGGTGCTGCTCTTCAACCAGTATGGTAGTGACTGGTGAGTCCAATCTTTCAGGCCCTTTCTTCAGCCGGTTTGATCTGCGTATTGATGAGTCAACCGGGACCTTATGCATGTATGCCCCAAGTTCTACGTTCTAGCGGTATAATAAATGCCATAACAGTTTTTTAAAATACTATTCTTTGTTTTTATTTTAAGAACTCACGACAATATTATCATCTTTGTAACGAAGAAAGGTTGAATACGTGATCTTTGTCACACCCCCAAAATCCACATGCGGAGTATGACCGCTTGGAGGGGTGACTGACCAGGATCAAGCCACCAATCATATTGAACATAACAAGTATTAAGTAAAATTCAACCACACAATATGAAAGGTGTTTCAAATCAAAAACGTAGTTAAGTGTTTAGCGGAAGCATAATTGTAAAACCCAATGTAAGTATTAAGAACGAAATAAAGTAATGTTTTTAGCATGGCACACACTGCCATGTCCCACAACGACCGCGCCTCCCTGTGCAAGCTCCATGAGTACCTAACGACCTGCAAGGCATGTAACCACGAGTCAACAACAAAGTTGAGCGAGTTCACAGTTGGTTGTTTAGTTATAGCATTCGTTTCGTAAATCATATGTTCGATTTGTAAATCCTGTATCGTATTAATTCGTATCGCGGTCTCCCAGACATGTTTGCGAAGATTAGTGGGGGCTTCCCATGTGTTACTAGACCGTGCGTATCGACTACTACGAAAATGTAAGTAGTGCCCTAAGTCAATGTCTATCAGCATTGACCCTTTGCCCATAGTCCATTAGTACACGCCCGTTCGAACGACACGGTGTGAGGTTTTTTAAACCTAATAGCGCTATTAACTAATGACCCGCTCGCCATAGGCCTCGGGGATTAAGTCGATATAAATGAGGGACTTCATGATAGAGGTTTGGTCCAGTGTGTAAATCTTGGCATCCTACCCACGGAGGATGGTTGTAGTTACCGTTTAAATCATTAACCCATTCCCAACCCTTGGGAATCCCATGCCTTGGAAAGAGTGTGAACTCACCTTGGTTTGCTCGGTATGCTAAACTATGTGATCACAAGTAATCAGTCAAGTCCTATAGTTATACACGTATACTCAATCAGTTAAGTTCGTATAGATTCACATGCCATCTATGTCACGAAGTGTGTTTAAGCAATTATCACGTATTATATAAGCAATTAATCAAAGCCATGCAATTCATGCTTGACCTGATTAACAGGCAGTTAACATACTTTACAAAGTTAACACACTTAACAGGATTTACACACTAACAATGTTACATGTTTAACAGAGTTACATGCATATCGTAACAAAGTTAATAAGTTTAACAGAGTTAACATGTTTACTAAATTAACAACTAATGGAGTTGATAACTAACAGAGTTACATACTTAACAGAACTAATATGCCAGACACTCAACAAAAATACTCCTGGGCGAAATCACCTAGTGGCGAAATCCCTTCAGGTGACGAAATCCCTTGGGCAACGAAATCCCTTGGGATTTCGTCGAGATGTATTTTCGTCGGGGTGGGGGTTTTCGTCGGGTACATCATCATCAATAACAGTTTCACAAAACCCTAAAAGTTATCTAACAATGATTCAATCGGACCAACCATGTAATCATATAATCTACCAATTCATTATACAACATTCAATTATTACTCAATCATCACTCATCTGCAAGTTGTTATGATCATCATGTATCCGACATATGATTAAACACAGAACCCTAATATGATAGTCACCTATTATCGAATCAACAACGAATCAAAATCATCAGTATCAAATCAACATAAGCAATATACATCACACAACAGATTTTTACATCAGATCATGGGGATTCCTATCGCATCTATCTATTTAATATACCATCATTCAACATAACAGTTAACTCATGATATCACACCAATAATCCATAATGATTTCCATCAAATAACTATCCATAGTTGATAACTAACCCAAACAGAAGAAGCAATGAACCAGTCGATGCGAGAGGCTTCAAGGGTTTCAAGGTTGCCGTCGCAAGGTGGGAGGTGACTAGGGTTTGCCGAACAAACTTTTACGTAAACGTTGAAATATATAAATATATGAACAGATCGCTACTGGGCCAAAGGCCCACTTTGATTTCGCTGGCCATAGTTGACGAAAACACTAAGATGTTTTCGTGAGGAAGGTGTTTTCGGATGAGGGTGTTTTCGGCCAAGGTTCCCATAATTTAATAGGTATACCACATAATTCATACTAACCATATATCAACAACACACCCATATTGCGCATCATTTATATATATAAAACACACTTATATAGCACATCCAATGTATATATAAATATACAGATAAAAGAAAACACGCTTTGCAAAGAAGTATTGAGTTAGGTCGAGTAGAGACCTTGAAAACTCGAGTTGTCACATTATCCCCAACTTGAAAGAAATTTCGTCCCGAAATTTAGCGCGTAGTTACTGAGAAGCTAGTTGTGTTGTGTTGTTTCGTGGTTTTCCTGGGGTGTCACATCATCCCCCCGTTGGTTTGGAATTTCGTCCCGAAATTCCGCAGTAGCTTCAGCCTCAGTAGTGGTTGCACTGTTTCCAAACAACTGGGGATATTTGAGTTTCATCTGATCTTCTCGTTCCCAGGTAAACTCTGGGCCACGACGGGAGTTCCAACGAACTCGAACAAGAGGTATTCTGGTGTGCTTGAGGACCTTAACGTCTCGGTCCGTGATTTCAACTGGTTCTTCGACAAATCATAGCTGTTCGTCGATAGCGAGTTCCTTGAGAGGAACTACGAGGGTCTCATCTGACAGACACTTCTTCAGATTCGACACGTGAAAAACGTTGTGAACTACACTGAGTTCCACTGGTAGGTTTAGTTTGTAGGCCATTTTGCCTATCTTCTCAATGATTTCGAACGGTCCAACGTAACGCGGATTGAGTTTGCCTCTTTTTCCAAAGCGAACCACACCCTTCCAGGGTGAAACCTTGAGTAGCACTCTATCCCCAACTTGGAACTCGAGTGGTTTCCTGCGCTTGTCTGCGTAGGCTTTCTGACGGTCGCGAGCTGCCGCCATGCGTTGTCATATCTGAGCAATTCTTTCCGTTGTGTCTACTACCAGTTCTGGGCCAGTGATTTGGCTGTCGAGAACTTCTGCCCAACAGAGAGGTGATTAGCACTTACACCCGTACAGTGCCTCAAATGGAGCGGCTTGAATGCTGGTGTGGTAACTGTTGTTGTACGAAAACTCCACCAAAGGAAGATGTTTTTCCCAGCCGTTGCCGAAATCGATCACACATGCACGAAGCATGTCTTCAAGAGTTTGGATGGTGCGTTCAGACTGCCCATCCGTTTGCGGGTGATAAGTTGTGCTCATGTCTAATCGAGAGCCAAAAGATTTGTGCATAGCTTGCCACAGTTCTGAAGTAAAACGTGCATCACGATCAGAGATAATAGAGGTTGGCACCCCGTGCCTCGAGACAACTTCCTTAAGATAAACGTCTGCTAGAGTGGAGAACTTATCCGTTTCCTTGATAGCCAAAAAGTGTGCAGACTTTGTGAGTCGATCCACGATCACCCAAATAGTATCATTTCCACGTTGAGATCTAGGCAAGCCAATAACGAAATCCACGGAAATTTGCTCCCATTTCCATTGTGGTATCTCTGGTTGTTGAAGTAGGCCCGATGGTTTCTGATATTCTGTCTTGACTCTCGCACAAGTCAAACATTTACTAACGTAAGTTGCTATGTGAGCTTTCATGCTAGGCCACCAATACGTAGTTCTGAGATCGTGGTACATCTTATCCGAACCAGGGTGTACCGAGTAACGAGACTTATGTGCTTCATCCATTACAAGTTCTCGTAAGTTGCCATACAGTGGGACCCAAATGTGTCCTGCTACGTAGTAGGCGCCGTCTGCCTTTTGTTCTAACCGTTGCCTTGAGCCGCGTAGGGCTTCAGCCCTGACGTTTTCTGGTTTCAATGCTTCTATATGAGCATCTCATATCTGTGCAGGAAGACTAGATTGGATAGTGAGTTGTAAAGCACGTACGCGTCTAGGTGTAGTATCCTTTCGACTGAGGGCGTCGGCCACAACATTGGCTTTGCCCGGATGGTACTTGATGGCACATTCGTAATCATTCAGTAGCTCGACCCATCGACGTTGTCGCATGTTCAACTCCTTTTGCTTGAAGATATGCTCGAGACTCCAGTGATCGGTGTAGATGGTGCATTTGGTACCGTACAGATAATGTCTCCATATCTTAAGTGCGAAAACAACAGCTCGCAGCTCCAAATCGTGAGTAGTGTAATTCCTTTCGTGAATCTTAAGTTGGCGTGACGCATATGCAATGACTTTATCCTGTTGCATCAACACACATCCAAGACCCTGAATGGATGCGTCGCAATAGACCACAAAGTCGTCTGTGCCTTCGGGCAATGAGAGGATAGGTGCGCTACAAAGTCTATCCTTTAAGTGCTGAAACGTCGTTTCCTGTGCATTACCCCAACGATAGGTGACACCCTTTTGCGTTAGTAGAGTAAGCGGTTGTGCAATCTTCGAGAAGTCTTTGATGAACCTTCTGTAGTAGCCCGCCAAACCCAAAAATTGGCGGATTTCTGTTGGTGTATGCGGTGCAGGCCAGTTCCTGATCGAGTCAACTTTCGATGGATCAACGTGAATCCCATCCTTGTTCACCACGTGGCCTAAGAAATGGACTTCCCGAAGCCAGAAGTCGCATTTGGAAAACTTAGCATAGATTTGCTCTGTTCGAAGGAGTTCCAAAATAAGTCGCAAATGCTGCTCGTGCTCCTCCTGACTCTTGGAGTAGATCAGAATGTCGTCGATGAATACAATAACGAACTTATCCAGGTATGGTTTGCACACTCAGTTCATCAGATCCATGAATACCGCAGGTGCGTTTGTTAACCCGAATGGCATGACCAGAAACTCGTAGTGGCCGTAGCGAGTTCTGAATGCTGTTTTGGAGACGTCCTCGTCCCGGACTCTTAGTTGATGGTAGCCTGATCTCAGATCAATCTTCGAATAGAAGCTCGACCCTTGCAACTGGTTGAATAAGTCATCAATGCGTGGAAGAGGATAGCGATTCTTCACGGTCACCTTGTTGAGTTCGCGGTAGTCTATGCACATACGGAAGGTACCGTCTTTCTTCTTCACAAATAATACCGGAGCTCCCCAGGGCGAAGAGCGAGGACGAATGAAACCCTTATCCAAGGGTTCTTGCAATTGTTTGGACAGTTCTTCAAGTTCGGTTGGAGCTAAGCGATAAAGTGCTCGAGCTATGGGTGCTGCTCCAAGAGCTAGCTCGATCTGAAATTCGACCTGGCGATGAGGCGGTAGCCCAGGTAAATCTTCAGGAAACACTTGAGGAAAGTCGCGTACTACTGGGATATCCTCTATTCTCTTCTCTCTCGTTGATGCGTTAGTAACAAGTGCTAAGATAGCGGTGTGGCCCTTTCGCAAACACTTCTGGGCCTTAAGGAAGGAGATGATGCCCACTACAGCACCACTCTTGTCGCCTTGAATTTCGAGAGGTTCCTTGCCAGAACGGGGAATACGAACAATCTTCTCTTTGCATAAGATATTTGCTTGCTGTTGGGATAACCAATCCATCCCAATGACGATGTCGAAACTACCCAGAACTATAGGAATGAGATCGATAGAGAAAGTCTGACCAGCAAGGATAAGATTACAACCCTGAACTATGTGTGTGGCCTCTACACTCTTACCGTTTGCTAACTCTACGACATGCTTGGTGTTCAAAAGTGTTGGTGTGCGCTTGAGCATTTGACTAACTTTTAGAGACACATAACTGGTATCGGCACCCGAATCAAATAAAACAGTAACATAAAAGTCGTCGAGAAGGAACTTACCCATCACTACGTTAGGATCATTCCTTGCGTCACCCTGACCCAGCACGAACACGCGGCCCCGGGCGCCATTGTTTCCATTGTTTCCCCCGTTGTTATCCCCATTGTTGTTCCCATTGCCCTGATTATTGTTGTTGTTGTTGTTGTTCGGATTTTGATTTAACTGGGGGCAGTCCCGCTTGAAGTGGCCTTCAGCACCACACTGAAAGCATCCCCTGTTACCTCGCTGTCACTGCTGGTTCTGTGGAGCTGGTGGTTGTTGTTGTTGGTTCTGATTCGCAGGTCGTGAGCTCCTGCAATCCTTAGCTTCATGACCCATCTTGAGACATCTCTGACAACAACCCCTGTTGCACTGACCATTGTGGTGTCTGTTGCATTTGTTGCACTTTGGAAGGTTTCCTCGATATCCACCCTGCCCTTGACTACCAGAAGACTGCTGACTGGGACTCTGGTAATCATCGATATTTCGTTGTTGTGCCTGAGACTGAACTGTAGTTGAACCCTTGCTGGAGGCTCCATCCCATTTTCGCTTGTTATCACTGGGAGTAGCATGGTAGTAGTAGCACCGATACGCTTAGGCAGCCTGTTCTATTCCACTGCCTGGTCTATGAGACGATGAGCAAGACGAGTAACATCCTGGATGGTAGCAAGGTTAGCCGAAGTCACATGGCTTTGAATTTCTGGTACAAGACCCCTGAGATACAGCTCGATACGCTTGAGGGGAGGATCCACCATAGGTGGACATAAGATGGCCAGCTCGTTTGACCTTTTCGTATACGCCTCTATCTCTGACCCTGTCATCTTCAGGTTAAAGAACTCCACTTCCAACTTGTGGATGTCATCACGAATACAGTATTCCCGCTTGATTAGTTCCTTAAAGTCGTTCCATGGGGTGGCATTGGCAGCTACCAGCCCCAACATTTGGACATGTGCGTTCCACCAAGTCAACGCAACGCCTTCGAGAGTACCAGTGGCATACTTCACCATAAGAGCCTCAGGGCATTCACACATTTCGAAGACTGACTCGAGCTTCTCAAACCAATGGAGGAGTCCAACGGCCCCTTCAGTGCCACTGAAAGTACTAGGACGACAGTCCATGAAAGTTTTGAACGTGCACGCAGGCGGATGAGCATGTTGGCCTGTTGTGTAAACAAGAATAGGACAAAGTTAAACACAAGAGTTGGTTTAGGAGTGTAGGATCTAAAGATCCTAGAGTGAGTTGCGACTGCAGGATATACCTCCTGCTTGGGCGGCTGCAAGTGCCGTAGCAACTTGTTGGTTAATCAGAGCCGTCAACTGGGCTTGAGTCATGTTAACGCGTCCAGCCATGATCTTCATATCAAAGGAAACATGAGTGAGAGGGGTTCGCGAAAGTGCGATGACAGAAGAGAGTAAGCACACACGTGTTTTCAAACCAATAGTTGTTACGTTTATCTAAACATACCATGAGCAAAGTTCTATGTAACTAGCAAGTAGGCAATATAAACATAAATCATATCACCTATAGTGTTGAGCCTTGCACGTGGAGTGAAGCGTCGTTGTGGATCGTTGAGCACTATTCAGGTTATAGTCTGATTTTAACAAAAACTCTTTCCCTTATTAAAACCAAGTTCACTATAACCAATGGCTCTGATACCAATCTGTCACACCCCCAAAATCCACATGCGGAGTATGACCGCTTGGAGGCATGACTGACCAGGATCAAGCCACCAATCGTATTGAACATAACAAGTATTAAGTAAAATTCAACCACACAATATGAAAGGTGTTTCAAATCAAAAACGTAGTTAAGTGTTTAGCGGAAGCATAATTGTAAAACCCAATGTAAGTATTAAGAACGAAATAAAGTAATGTTTTTAGCATGGCACACACTGCCATGTCCCACAACGACCGCGCCTCCCTGTGCAAGCTCCATGAGTACCTAACGACCTGCAAGGCATGTAACCACGAGTCAACAACAAAGTTGAGCGAGTTCACAGTTGGTTGTTTAGTTATAGCATTCGTTTCGTAAATCATATGTTCGATTTGTAAATCATGTATCGTATATATTCGTATCGCGGTCTCCCATACATGTTTGCGAAGATTAGTGGGGGCTTCCCATGTGTTACTAGACCGTGCGTATCGACTACTACGAAAATGTAAGTGGTGCCCTAAGTCAATGTCTATCAGCATTGACCCTTTGCCCATAGTCCATTAGTACACGCCCGTTCGAACGACACGGTGTGAGGTTTGTTAAACCTAAGAGTGCTATTAACTAATAACCCGCTCGCCATAGGCCTTGGCAATTAAGTCGATATAAATGAGGGACTTCATGATAGAGGTTTGGTCCAGTGTGTAAATCTTGGCATCCTACCCATGGAGGATGGTTGTAGTTACCGTTTAAATCATTAGCCCATTCCCAACCCTTGGGAATCCCATGCCTTGGAAAGAGT
>JARYGA010008044.1:0-22067 GCA_030545235.1 Helianthus tuberosus | reverse complement strand
TTGGGCATGAGGTTATCTTTCTCAAAGAAACGAGGTGTATGTGTGGAAGGCATTAGAAACATGGACATATTGGGTTTTTGTTCGGCATATTGGGTTTCTATTAGGTGAGAGTCATTTTTTTGGTGGTGGATGTTCATTGGAATGGGTTGAAGAGGTGTTGGATCCGAAGGGTTTGCAAGATAAGTTTGTTTTGGCGATGGAGTAAAGGTTCTGGAGATGCCTTAGTGTTTGGTGACGGTTCGGTAGCAACTTGTGCTGGCGTGGCGGAAGCGGTTAACAAGGATGGTGATGTGTTCAAAATGTAACATATAAATTTCATCAAATGAGGCATAAAGCTAACCCTTTTTTAGTACTAATGTTGGAAAAAGTGTGCTTTTGTCTTCCTTTTGTATTTTCAGGATTAAATGAGCTCAAATTAACAAAAGAAGCAAAAAGACACCAAAATCTAACATAAATACAAGAAAAGGAGCAAGACGTGGCATGCCCGACCCCACAACAGCATCTTCCCAAGCAAAACAAGAGATCAGAAGCCTGAACACGCCCCGTGCTCAGCCAGCACGGGGGCGTGCCCAAGTGTTAGCAGAAAAGACAAAGTGGTAGAAGCTTCTATTGCCCACCACGGGGCCGTGCTCAGCGGACACGGGGCCGTGGTCAACTATAAGATTCGCACAATCCAGGCAAATCTTCATAGTACAAAGATTCTTCTGCACACGGGGTCGTGCTCAGCGGACATGGGGGCGTGGTCAACTAATAAGACAAAGCCGCATTTAATGAAGAAAGAGAGGATGTGGACACGGGGCCGTGCCCACTGGACACGGGGCCGTGCCCGAGCTTCTGTTCAGCCTATAAATAGAAGTGCTTGGCTCACGCTCAAACCATCCCTTGGCACACCACCTCTCTCACATTTCACCCACCACCCACCACCACCATAACACCATCATCCACCACCATCATCCATTGTCCATCGTAGAGTGTGTGAGTCATCTCGGGATCCAAGATTGATCGTAAGAGTTCTTGACAATCAAGGCCATGTTTGCCTAAGTCTCTTACATCACTTGGTGAAGACAAAGTGTCTAGTGTAATACTTTTTATTTCTAATCTTTTGCACTTTTTACTTGGTTTTGTATTAATGACTTTAATAACTAGTTGCTTATGTTGAAGGTGATCTTTCCTTATCGTTTGTCCGTGGTGTCTTGGCATTATTTTACTGTCTATATAAAATAAAAGATTTTCAGTATTCATATCTCCACGGTCTATATGGAGGTATGTTGGCTACCTGGTCGGGGGTTAAGGGAACGGTTTGGTAAAGGTCTTGCCATTGTTCAGCGTTTAGAGGTCCTGCAATGGACCTGGGTCAAATTTAGTAGGACCTCCTTCAATACTTAACGGTATTGGATGGCGGGGGTCCAAACTCTTTGATCCCCTCATAAGTTAACTACTATTAATATTATAACCCGGCTATTTAGGACTGTATCCCTGCTGACTCAGACTACTTAGTCGAGGGTAACGTCACCTCCAAAAGAGGGGCCTAACATAATTTGCATTAATAACTTAATTAATTATCTTCCAATAATCCACCCTTTTAGGATTGTATCCTTGCTGACTCAAACTACTGGGGTGAGGGTAACGTCACCTTCAAAAGAGGGGCCTACTACAATAACTAAGATAATCTCTTAAAATAGTGCAAAAGTGCAGAAATAATCAAAGGTTACACTAGATACGAGTCGGAACCAAGTGATTCATCTTGTCTATCTGTTTTTCTTTTATTTTTATTTTCAGCATTTTAGTTAGTTTTTGTTTTTCTTAGTTTAAAACCTTTTTCCTAAACTTTTTATTTTGATTAGACGTTGAGGATAAACCGGTACTAAAAGCTCTTGTGTCCTTGGACGACCTCGGTATCTTGCCAACACTATACTACGCTCACGATGGGTGCACTTGCCCATATGTGTGTTTAGTGTTAGTAAAATATCGTGTTTTATAAATTTAAAACTTGGCTAAAATAAGTGTTAAAGGGGCTTAAAATATACACCTAATATATATAACACTTCACACGCATCAAGTTTTTGGCGCCGTTGCTGGGGACACAAGGATTTTAAGAAAGTTAGGAATCAGCGGCCAAATCGGTTTTCTTGTTTTTCATTTTTTTTAGGATTTTTCTTAATTTTTCTGTTTCTGCAGAGCTCAGCACGGGCCGTGCCTGGTCGGACACGGGCCGTGCCTAGCATCATCACTGGCAGTTTTTATTTTCTGAGTTACAGAGAGCTGAGCACGGGGCCGTGTCGGTGCAACACGGGGCCGTGTCCAACTCCCAGTAACAGGGATCCGGAAAACAATTACTGTACCTTTGACCACGGGCCGTGTCCCCTGAGCACAGGGCCGTGGTGAACATTCTGACCAACGTTCTTTTCTGTTTTTATTGCAGGACTTGGAACCCATGTGCCACATTTGACCCTCCTACGTAGTGCATGAGCTCCAGTTCTAGTAGAGACATAAAAGAACCTCTAGAAGAACCCGAACGCTTTCTCAGAAAAAGACTTAAAGCTAAAAATCAAGTGAAAGCTTCGGGGGACCCACTTCCAATGGCGGACCAACGTACCCTCATGGATTACCTACGGCCCACCGTAGGCAATCTCGGCGCCGCTATCAATGCACCGAATGTCGAAGCCAACAACTTCGAACTTCGGCCGCATTTGATACAAATGCTCCAAAACTCCGCAACCTTCCATGGGCTTGCGGACGAGGATCCCCATCTACATATTACTAATTTCTTGGAAATATGTGATACTTTTCGGATCAATGGAGCATCAAACGACGCCATTCGCCTTAGGATGTTTCCATTTTCACTAAAAGACCGAGCTAAGGCTTGGCTTAACACCCTCCCAGTTGGCTCGGTAAACACCTGGGATGATCTAGCCCAAAAGTTTCTATATAAGTATTTCCCTCCTGCTAAAACGGCTAAACTAATGACTGAAATTAATACATACTCACAAGAGGATGGGGAATCCTTATATGAAACTTGGGAAAGGTTCAAGGAGCTTCTAAGAAAGTGTCCTCATCACGGTCTAGCGGTATGGCAACAAGTATCCACTTTCTACAATGGGTTGTTGCCACACACAAGACAAACACTTGATTCAAGCTCCGGGGGACTTTTAGGTAATCGCCGCCCAAATGAAATATATAATCAAATTGAGGAAATTGCTCAAACCAATTTTCAATGGCACACTCCCCGAGGTAATAAATCTATTGCCCCGGGCGCCCATAAGGTTGATGAAAGCACCTCTTTACAAGCCCAAATCAAGGCCCTCTCTTCGAAAATCAAAAGGCTAGAAATGACAAAAACGGCCTCGGTTATGGCTTGTGAAGGGTGTGGTGGGTCACATGAAAATTGGAGTTGTATGAAAGAATTGGATGAACAAGCGAAAACGGTAAACTACATTGATAATAGACCTAGGCCGTCGGGTCCTCCAACGGGTACCTACAACCAAGGATGGCGTAACCACCCAAATATTGGTTGGAGAGATACCGGCAATTGTAGTAACCAACAAAACCAACGAACTAATTTTCAACAACCACAAAATTTCTCTCAACAACAAGGTGGAAGAGAAAGGCTTGAAGATACCCTATCTCGCCTCATCTCCGACACCGAAAAGAAAAACTCGGATCGATTTCAACAATTGGGATCGAATTTTAGAAATCAACAAGCTAGCATTCAAAACGTTGAAAAACAATTAAATCAACTAGCTCAAAATTTCTCCGAGAGACCACAAGGCGCGTTACCAAGTAATACCGAAACCAACCCAAAGGCGCAAGTACACCTCATCACGTTGAGAAACCGAACCGTGGGTCCCGAGGATGAGCCCTTACCACCAATTGAAGGAAGTCAACGCCAAAGCACTACTTCACCCACACCTCAACCAGAAAAGGCTCCTTCGACAAATCAAGAACCCACCAAGACTCATCCAATTCCATACCCCGGTAGGTTAAATCGTCAAAAGACCGATGAGCAATTCGCAAAATTCGAAAGTCTACTAAAACAATTGCATGTTAATATTCCTTTTATTGAGGTCCTAACCCAAATGCCTAAATATGCAAAATTCATGAGGGATTTCCTCACTCACAAAAGGAAAATTGAATCATTGCAATTAGTTAACTTAGGCGAGGAATGCTCCGCTTTAGTACTCAACAAACTTCCACAAAAGAAAATCGACCCCGGGAGCTTCACAATTCCTTGCTCAATTGGGAAGTCCCCCGTCCGTAATGCTTTAGCCGATCTTGGGGCTAGCATTAACCTCATGCCCACGTCAATGTTCAAGCGACTCGGCCTAGGAACAACAAGCCCTACAAAGATGAGCATACAACTCGCCGACAGGTCCGTCAAATTTCCACAAGGTGTCGCTGAAAATCTGCTGGTTAAGGTTGACAATTTCGTCTTTCCAACCGACTTTGTCATCCTAGACATGGAAGAAGACACCGATGTCCCTCTCATCCTTGGGATGCCATTTCTAGCCACCGCCCAAGCAGTGGTGGATATGAATGACGGAACTTTAACATTGAAGTTTGGGGATGAGGAAGTAAAATTTGAATGTGGAAAGAAAGTAGAGGAAGAAGACCCGGTCAACTACATGAAGGTCATAGACTCAAGCTTGGATGACGCTCTCCGACGGTGTAACATGGGATGCAATACATCCCACTTGGGTAACATGTGACCAGGCTTTGGGTCTAGCCAAGGACCCTTATAAACATGGCGCACCACGGAGGCATTCCGCGGAACTATCCTTAGTTTAGTTTAGATTAATTTTCTTGTTTTCTAGTTAGTTTTAAATTTCAGGAATAAAACACACTTGAGATGGCAAAGGATGCAAGGGAAACTTGAACCAACACTCTATACAGGAAAACAGAACCGTCCGACAAATTTCTTCATTTACAGTAAGCTCGGCACGGGCCGTGTCCACCCAACACAGCCCCGTGCTGCACAGTCTGCAGAAAAAGACCCAGTTCAGGTAACTGGACACGGGCCGTGTTCATCCAACACGCCCCCGTGTCCAGACTTCTGTTTCTCTTGTTTTAATTTTGTTACTGGCACTTGAACACGGGGCCGTGCCCGGATCACACGGGGCCGTGTTCAGCACCCAGTAACACAAAATTTTTGCTTTTTACACCTTTTTACACATTCAATCAACCTAAAAACTTATTTTTGGGACACATTGAGGACAATGTGTAATTTAAGTGTGGGGGGGATGCTAAAACCTTGAATCTCGCAAGTCCTAAATACAAGCCTTACACAAAACTCTATTGGAATTGCTAATCACCCCAATTTTTTTTTCAAAAATTTTCATTTTTTTTTACTTGTCTAGGTTTAACTTGGGAAATTCAAGTTCTAAAAAGGTTATATTTTTACGAATTTACAACCGATAGCGTCGTGATAAAAAGAACCAACATAAGAAAATTATGAAAAGGCATGACAAGCTTAGTTAAAATTTAATTATATATACTTGATCACATAAAAACCCATTCCCACAAAAGTGAGTTTTGAGCCTTTATTGAGCAAACAGTTACATATCATTTTACTAAATGCTCATTTTCATTTCTTGTGTGAATAGCCGCTTGGTTCTTACGACTCTAGAACTTGCCATGACGATACATTCCCAATCCTTACCAACTTAAACCCGAGTAAGTAAATGATGGAGGCATTAGGACTAACCATTTTATTTCTACACCATTATTTTTCTTTTTTTTACCACCTACCCAAAATCCCCCTAGTTAGCCCCTTTGAGCCTAAACCTTTTCATTTCATAACCCAAACCAAAAACCCTTTTTACCCACCAAAACCTTTTTCATTTTTAACCCTTTGTTTTAGTAACAAGTTCGGTTCTTCATATGAATTTTCCCAAAAAAAAAAACCCTAATGGGTGTTGATGATGAAGCAAAAGAAAATAAACACACAAGTTCATCAAAAATAACTTTGTTTGAATAAATAGCTTCATCAAAATAAAAATTGCAAAAATAGAAAGTCATACGAAAAACGACACTTGTTACGCTTTTCACCCTTTTCCTACTAACCACTAACCCAACCACCTACCTTTAACCCAAGCCTAACCCTTAACCCACAAAGTCCTCTTGATATTTACAATACGTATGGCATAATAGCCTTCAAAACAAGGGAAATAAAAGAAAGGCATAACCGTAAATAAACCACTACCTCCACTAACTACTTTGACTCCATAACATATGACTCATAAAACTAAAAAGAAACCAAAACATGTTGAACGTGGGCATGCATGTGAGGATTTCATGGATAGCACATAACAATCCCTCCGGCTTGAACAATCCTTGTCCTCAAGGATGCGACCGGAAGTTGCTCGGTAACAAGCCACGGTGTCCGCCACTCGGTTCTTCTAACATCATTCGGGTGAGTCATAACAAAGTCCCACGGATGGCGCCACTCGGTCCGTCCCATGGAATCTGGATAAATAATAACGAGCCGCCACGGTGGACGCCATTCGCGCTTCCCCGCGAAATATGCAATATGCACTTGATTTTTTAGATGAAAGCGATCCTTATAATGGCAGGGTTGAGGAGGACCCATCTCAATACCATATGAAGGTGACGATGGCAATATTTTTGTTTGTTTGGGCATGAGGTTATCTTTCTCAAAGAAACGAGGTGTATGTGTGGAAGGCATTAGAAACATGGACATACTGGGTTTTTGTTCGGCATATTGGGTTTCTATTAGGTGAGAGTCATTTTTTTGGTGGTGGATGTTCATTGGAATGGGTTGAAGAGGTGTTGGATCCGAAGGGTTTGCAAGATAAGTTTGTTTTGGCGATGGAGTAAAGGTTCTGGAGATTCCTTAGTGTTTGGTGACGGTTCGGTAGCAACTTGTGGTGGCGTGGCGGAAGCGGTTAACAAGGATGGTGATGTGTTCAAAATGTAACATATAAATTTCATCAAATGAGGCATAAAACTAACCCTTTTTTAGTACTAATGTTGGAAAAAGTGTGCTTTTGTCTTCCTTTTGTATTTTCAGGATTAAATGAGCTCAAATTAACAAAAGAAGCAAAAAGACACCAAAATCTAACATAAATACAAGAAAAGGAGCAAGACGTGGCATGCCCGACCCCACAACAACATCTTCCCAAGCAAAACAAGAGATCAGAAGCCTGAACACGCCCCGTGCTCAGCCAGCACGGGGGCGTGCCCAAGTGTTAGCAGAAAAGACAAAGTGGTAGAAGCTTCTATTGCCCACCACGGGGCCGTGCTCAGCGGACACGGGGCCGTGGTCAACTATAAGATTCGCACAATCCAGGCAAATCTTCATAGTACAAAGATTCTTCTACACACGGGGTCGTGCTCAGCGGACATGGGGGCGTGGTCAACTAATAAGACAAAGCCGCATTTAATGAAGAAAGAGAGGATGTGGACACGGGGCCGTGCCCGAGCTTCTGTTCAGCCTATAAATAGAAGTGCTTGGCTCAAGCTCAAACCATCCCTTGGCACACCACCTCTCTCACACTTCACCCACCACCCACCACCACCATAACACCATCATCCACCACCATCATCCATTGTCCATCGTAGAGTGTGTGAGTCGTCTCGGGATCCAAGATTGATCGTAAGAGTTCTTGACAATCAAGGCCATGTTTGCCTAAGTCTCTTACATCACTTGGTGAAGACAAAGTGTCTAGTGTAATACTTTTTATTTCTAATCTTTTGCACTTTTTACTTAGTTTTGTATTAATGACTTTAATAACTAGTTGCTTATGTTGAAGGTGATCTTTCCTTATCGTTTGTCCGTGGTGTCTTGGCATTATTTTACTGTCTATATAAAATAAAAGATTTTCACCATTCATATCTCCACGGTCTATATGGAGGTATGTTGGCTACCTGGTCGGGGGTTAAGGGAACGGTTTGGTAAAGGTCTTGCCATTGTTCAGCGTTTAGAGGTCCTGCAATGGACCTGGGTCAAATTTAGTAGGACCTCCTTCAATACTTAACGGTATTGGATGGCGGGGGTCCAAACTCTTTGATCCTCTCATAAGTTAACTACTATTAATATTATAACCCGGCTATTTAGGACTGTATCCCTGCTGACTCAGACTACTTAGTCGAGGGTAACGTCACCTCCAAAAGAGGGGCCTACCATAATTTGCATTAATAACTTAATTAATTATCTTCCAATAATCCACCCTTTTAGGATTGTATCCTTGCTGACTCAAACTACTGGGGTGAGGGTAACGTCACCTTCAAAAGAGGGGCCTACTACAATAACTAAGATAATCTCTTAAAATAGTGCAAAAGTGCGGAAATAATCAAAGGTTACACTAGATACGAGTCGGAACCAAGTGATTCATCTTGTCTATCTGTTTTTCTTTTATTTTTATTTTCAGCATTTTAGTTAGTTTTTATTTTTCTTAGTTTAAAACCTTTTTCCTAAACTTTTTATTTTGATTAGACGTTGAGGATAAACCGGTACTAAAAGCTCTTGTGTCCTTGGACGACCTCGGTATCTTGCCAACACTATACTACGCTCACGATGGGTGCACTTGCCCATATGTGTGTTTAGTGTTAGTAAAATATCGTGTTTTATAAATTTAAAACTCGGCTAAAATAAGTGTTAAAGGGGCTTAAAATATACACCTAATATATATAACACTTCACACGCATCAATGGTGGTGGTGAAGGAGATTGGTGGGCTTCCAATGCGGTTCGAATCGATCGGAGCCCGGTGAAGATTCTTTGAAGTTGAGACTCGTGTCTCGCCAAGGTTTCGCACACATGTTGGCACCACTCGTCTTCGGATAGAGCTTGAGCGACCATGGTTCACGGTGGATCACGGCTGCTCTGATACTAATTGATATGTACCAATCGGATTTGGGATAAATAATCCGTTGAGTGGATTAAGCTCAAAAGAAAATAGCAAAGAAGCAAGACTTTGAGATAACTCTCTTTTCAATATTTTTCATTCATCCAAAAACTAACAATACGTATGGCATAAATAGCCTTCAAAACAAGGGAAATAAAAGAAAGGCATATCCGTAAATAAACCACTATCTCCACTAACTACTTTGACTCCATAACATATGACTCATAAAACTAAAAAGAAACCAAAACATGTTGAACGTGGGCATGCATGTGAGGATTTCATGGATAGCACATAACATAATATTATCTATATTTTGTATGTTATAAAGTATGCTTTCCCAATTGCCATTTATATCATCATAAAATATACATATTTTAGGTAGACTGGTGATCATGAATTGTATGTAATTTATAATACTTGAATTTGTTTTAGTTGTTGAAAACATAATATTATTAAATTGTTAGAATGGTAAGAAAAAAAAGTACTTGCAAATACCAACACGTATTTGAACATAATAACAACGTATTAGATACCTGACGAGTAATTACCAAACAAATCCGACATATATTGGGAGCAGTTATAAATGACAATTTTATAATCGGGTATGGGACTAGGATTACCATTACACGTCCTACACTCGTCACATTGCCATCGCTATTGACAGTTGAAGAATCTAGCATGATATTTTTCTCTCGAGTCACCACACCCCCTCTTGCAAACACAACCTATGACCAAGTTTACACTTCCAGTAAGTTATAATATGGTCAATTAATGCAATCATAGACCAACTCGTTATAGGTTAACATGCATAATTTAAATTATCTACTGTCATCGGTGCATTTATCAATTCAAAAGGCATAACGCAGTCCAAATGCCTCTTTGAGGGTTTTCTTCCTTGACCTTCATATTATGGTATCTCAACCTCAATCAAACTTTGAAACTAGACAACACCTCATAATGGATCGAACTAATAATCGATTTTAGGTAAATATATTGTATATATATATATATATATATATCATTAGTTCTTGAATCACAGATGGAGCTAACCAACAAGAAGTTTTAGTCATCAACACCACTCTTAGTGTTAGCTCAATCTTGAACTCCGCTTGTCTTTCCTAAGGAACTCTTTGCAAGTCAGAGATCTAAAAATGATATCATCATTTTTTATTCCTTACTTGCATCAATAACATATGTAAAAAAGGCTCTACACCATCACATATACTATTGACATCATGATGCTCAATCAATGTATATAACATCTTCGAATCTACACGTCTATGAGACATGTCAAAATTGATCAAGTACTTTATGATTTTTGTTGATGGTGCATGATTACCACTTTTCTTCATTGACTTTTTGATATAAATTATATTTTTATTTGACAAAAATTGTCATAAGACTTTCCAAAATTTTACCAAAACATCTCACCAATATAGTTTGTATGCAAACATGTCATCACTAGCCAGCCTATTGATAAACTATAATGCCCTAATTTTTGATGATTTGAAATGACCGCGCCATATTACTTATGGAATGAAAGCCTAAGTTATATAGTAAAGTGAATTTGTTAAAAATGCCCATTACGGGGTATTGGAAAGAAATAGGATGGTGGACCAATAGCCCAATGGTGTCAGACCCCAACTGATGGCGGAAACATCGGGGCGGGACGAGGACGAGATTGCTCGAGACTTCATAACACTATTTACGACAATATTTAACAAAACCGAATTTCATATCATAGAATAATATTCAAGTACAACTTTTGAAATCAAAGTACAATTGATTCGAAATACAACATGGTACAACAAGAAACAAAGTACAACAGGAATCATGAACAATACAACAAAATACTAAGCTTTCTAAACGAGTTTCTAGCCAACCCTACTAAATTTCATCATCATCAACGTCATCATCCTGCAACATGTTCAAAGTATAGTTCAATACAACAAGTATTGGCGAGTTTACAAGTTTGATAAATAGCATAAGTATAAATTACTTAAACAAATCCACATGGAAAAACTTGTTATCTAGATTAACGTAAGACTGGCATGCAACTATAAATGTCAACCCAAAGATTACCACTAGCGTACTCCTGTCGTAGCAACGATAGGACCGTTCTGTTTTAACTTAACATGACCTCAAGAATATGGGCGATGCGCTACACCTATAACTCTATACATGTTAAGGGAGGCTTGTACGAAGTTAATGACAAGTATACCATATAAGAATGTTCCAGCACCTACAAGTCAAGTATAACGTATTAAAGTATGTGTGATTGGATTGTTTGTTTGTATGTGATTGCATAAAGTATGTGTGATTGGGTAAGTTTTGATAATTGTAGGATCGGGGTTCGATCAAACTAGTCGTTCAGAAGAGTTCTCGATCAATACGAAAGACGGAATCTGACGTATTGATGTTATAACAGCTAGATTTGCACGTAGAATCACTTTAACTGTCGATTGTATTGATTTGATAGTGTTTACAGATCGTTCGACACTTCGGCAGCACTTCGTCTCCGGAATCACAAAGTTACAAATGAAGACCTGGACTCACCTATTTATAGGAATGCCAGACCCCATGAACCAGACCACACGAGCTGGCCCAGGTCGCACGACCTGGCCAGAAAGCTTGAACTTGTCACCTCGTGCGAGGTGGCCTAGCCACTTCGTGAGGGGTGGTTGGTTCAGGTCTGTTTCCCATTTCTCTCGTACAACGTGTCCTAGTCTATCTATTCTAGTTACATGACTCGATACAAGACGAAGTCAACAGACATATGCACTAACAAACTCCCCCTTGGATGTTGACGAGTCTTCAGTGTATTGAGTCTTCAGTCTTGTTTGGTCTTCTCGCTTTCTCCAAAGTATCTTTCTCTGTAAGCATCCTTCAATCTCTCTCTTACTCTTCCAGAATCACAACCTGACTCTTTAAATTCTCTTGTTCAGAATAGCAGTCTGGCTTCTCTAACATTCAGAATCCTTACTCTGAAATCTTCCAATCAACAAACTCCCCTTTGCTAACAGACTCCCCCTTAAGTTGTTCCGGGATCGCAATCTGACATATCACTCGTTCTAAATCGTATCCTGGCTCAAACTCTGCTTAGGCTTAGACACGGGGATCTGGTTCTACAGCTTTCACAGGTTCTAGAATGTCTCCTTACTCTCCGTAGAAACAGGATCAGGAACCTGGTAACCTGCACAATTCTCTACCTAAAAGTAAATTTCACAATTGTTAAAATTTAACAAATTTAGAAACCACTTGTAGATATCATTCAACATCAACAATAGTTATATCAAGTTCAAATTAATGACCTTGATTAACTAATAGTCAAATCAGCCTCAAAACATCACTTGTAATATTATCTTAAAACATTTCTCAAATTATCTCATACTCTAACTTCATTTTTCATTTCAAACACACTCTCCCAACCCACTGTCATTCATCATGTTTAGCACTTGGAATTTTGAAAATCAGCTTTTCAACATCAGTTGTCGAAAATAAAATCTTTTTGATTTTTCAAAATTTTATGCTAAAACACACTGAAAATCTTTTTGGATTTTGGGAAATAAACTATATACAGACATCTTTTTGTGAGTTTGTGTAAGACGATCATATCAGTTTATGACAAATCACTAGTACCATTGAGCTTTAAACACTTTAAGATCTAAACGATTCACTTAGATTGTCAGTATACCGATCCACTTAAATTTTCACACAAACTTCAATTGATTCGAGATACGGATTAGTGTTTTTAAGAACTTAAACTTATTCGCGTGTCCCACCTCAGAATATACTCCCGTATCCAGACTCCTATATTTAGTCTTACAGGTGAATGTACACTAATGATATATGTAAACGGGTAATGCGAGACCATGAGAGCTCAGGTTAGAACTTTCGTTCAGATAAAGAGATGATGGCTCAACTTTTAGGTGTGTCCCGTTTGGGGATCTTTTCTTCAACAGCACATGATTAGCATTTTTCAATGTTTCATCATTTTTTATGCTGAGGGTGGGCTTTATGATTAAAGCAGTGCAGAGTATTATACTAGGACTAGGCTATTGCTCCCGCAAAATCAGAAGTCCCGGTATAATACCCCAGATATCATCACGCACAAAGACCTAGTATGTCAGAAATAGAAAGCCCTTCATACAAGATTTCAGGGGTTACCTATATATCCGAGAGATGTTCCCCACGTGATAAGTAAGTATTTGATATTTAGGTTTATATCTCGAAAACAATCTACTAAGCGTGTAAAAACCTACTGGCATATCATCAGTGAGACCGTTTATCACATTTTAACCTTCCAATTCTTTAGCATACTGTGATTGTCTACTAATGTACTATCATTTCCTCTTTTTCACAACAAAACTCATTCTGATTTTTTGATGTTTTTGGTTTTTAGATTTTATCATGTTTATGGATTTTTCAAATTTTCAAAATTTTAATTTTTTACTCCCCCTAAAATAACAAACTGATGTGAATTGCTTCAATTCTCCATCCTCTTGGCTTAAACAATCAGAACCCCCTGACAACAAACTATTTTCCCATTATGATTTCAAAACACTTAAGTTTGTTTTAATCAAAATGGTTTTTTTCAGAAAATTAGTTTTGTTGATTTTACACATCATGGGGATTCATTCATCACTTTGTTCTTTCAACCACTTGTAAAAACTATCACTTGAAGATTTTTCACAAAAACATTTTTCAAGAATGATGCCGATTCATGCTCCACGATTACCAACTTGGGAGCTCCGGCAAGTCAGGATTTTATTTTTTAAAGAATCTCACCCATGCCTGATCAATCATGGGTGAACCATCATCATTTGGTTTAACAACTTTCGATTCATAAAATTCTTTCACTCCCTTCACCTTCCCATATGCCATCTTACCAAAAATATGTAGCACTTTACCATTAAATGCTTTTTCAGCATCAAATTCTTTCTTATCAGAAAAGAATTGATCTGAAATCTCAATCTTACCAATTTTTGATTTCAAGTTTCCGTTTGACAATGGTGGAAAATTTTCATCATCCATTTTCGAAACGAAATTCTCATCATTTAGCACAACAGATGGCTCCTCTGACTTTGACGAATCAGATTCATTGCCAGAAACAACCTTTGATTTCTTAACAACCCATTTATGTTTGTTTAAATTGGCTCTTCTTTTGTAAAAATGTTTCGAACTTTCACCAACTTCGAAAGTCGAATTTTTGAACTCCTTAAATTTTTCTATTGGTTGTTCCTTTTTATCAACACATTTCTCTTTTAATTTAGAGTTAGAAAAAACTCCTTGTTTTATGTTGGTGGACTTTGGACAATTCCAAGCAATATGTCCAACCTCTTGGCATCTGAAACAAGTTCTTCTTTCAACTCTCGGTTCAGATTCCTTCAACATATTCTTTTGCTTTTCGGCGAAAAACTCTTTGTTTGATTGTTTCCAGAAAGGCTTCTCCTTCTCTTCTTCTGAACTTGCTCCTGAAACAAATTTAGTTTTTGGTTTATAAATTTTCTCATTTTTATGATTTTCGGGTGGAATAAAGCCTAATCCTTTCTTTTTGAAATTACTGTTATGGTTTGGTTTCTTTCGATAACCCGAACCAGAACTGTAACCCTTTTTCTTGTTCAATCTTTGTTGAACTCTTGAAGTGTACTTTTTAGGTTTTTCAGTAAGATTTACATCTTTTATTTCAGAAATATTAATTTATGTTAATTTGAAAACCTTGTTAATCATTTCAGTTTTAACACCTCTTATTGGAAATTCTTCATCAGAAGATAATTTGTCGGAATCATTCAAAGTATATGCTACTTTGATTGTTTCGTCATTCAAATTATTTTGTGACATCAGAAACTCTTTATTGTAAACCCTTTTGACCGGTGAACTTGAACTTCTGTCTGATGAACTCGAATTTTCAGATTTAGATTCTGACTTTTACTCTTCATCTCTATCCAACACCTGATCGACCACTTTCTTAATTAACTCAGACTCATGATCAGTGTCATACGCTGTGAATGTGACATCAATATCATCTGGTAATCCATCGATAGACTCGGATTTCAGATTCAGATTGAGTGCTTCAGCCACCTTTTCAAAGTGTCGGGGGGTATAGCCATCCCACATTGGATTTGGTACTCTATTATAATTCAAACCAGTTTTCTTACCAGAATTTTCTTCATCTTCTGCATACTTATAAGCTGCAACGGTAGGATAGATGCGATCAACAACATACTCTGAACTTTGATAACTTCGAAGTAAAGTATTCACTCTTTCTGTTTCAATCGTCATCGCTGCCAATTCTTGTTTCAGCCCTGCAATAATCTCAATGTATTTGTTGATTGTAGTTTGCTTTTGAAGAACTGTTGCTTTCAGAAGATTCTTCATCTGGATATCCTCATCACTAGCTCCTTTATACAAATTCACTTTGCTGCTTATGAGATCATATGATTCCTTTATGCTTCTCACATTGTATAGCAAATTTTCTTTGAGCTTCTCTAATTCAACATATTTTGTATCTTTTTCGGCCCAATATTTGCAAGGTACTAAACACTTTGCACAAGGTTTTTCAACCTCTACAATCTTTACAACTTCAACAATTTTTTCAACTTCAACTATTTTCTCCACCACCTTTTCAATCACAATCGGTTCTTTCTCAACTTCTATCTTCACTTCATTCTCTTCAACCTCGACCTTCTCTATCGATCTTTCTTCAACTTTTGCCTTATTAGCTTCTATCTTAACTTCAGTATTTTCTTCAGCAACCCTTCTTGCTTCCATTTCTCTCTTCAGTCTAGCAGCTATTTTCTCTTTCAATATCTCGATTTTATCTGCTAAAAACAAATCAAAACTATAAGGATCCAATTGTTTTCTAGCTTTATTAATATACTCTTCCTCATCATCAGTGTCTTCATCACTTCCCGAAGACTTAAAAATCAGTTGTCTTCTAGGACTGTTCTTAGATTTGATTGATTCTTCTTCCGAGGTTGAATCTTAAAAGATTCGAGCAACAAATGCTTTAGAAACTGCAAGTCTAGAAGGATCATAATCATCCCAATTGAAATCTTTCGGAATCCTTTCATCTTCTTGGTCTACCAGACCAAAACAAGCTTTACCCTTTGATTCTTCAATTGAAACAGTACATGAGTGTGAAGATTGTTGTTGATATGGTTGTTGAGCAACCTGATGATAAATTGCTTTTCTATGATAATCGTTGTTTCCGAAAGGATCTTGTCTTCCGGTTGCTTCTCTGTTTGTACACTCTCGTTTAAAATGTCCCTTTTCTCTGCAACGAAAACAAGTAACCTTCGATTTGTCAAAACCTAGCTGAGATGTTGCAGCTTCACGAAGATCATCTCTTCCGGTGATCTGTTTGAACTTTTCTGCTCTTCTCAAAACGCTAGCTAAACACCACTTGATGTCCATCAACTCAAGTTCTTCAGAATCAATCTGATCATAATCCTCTTTAGTAAGCATCGGATTTCCGATTCGTCCAGTAACTAAGCTTTCATACGACCCTAGCACAGTGACAAGAGATGCCATGTGTTGCTTCGCAATATCTGGAGAAAAATTTTGACCATTTTGAATATGTAATGCAACATTGCATTGCAATACTTGACCGGCAAAATTTGTTGAACTTTGTTGTTGAGAACTCGGTGTCGAGAAATTTGGTTCAAAACTTGAATAAGACGAAGAATACCCACTGCTCTGATTTGTATTGCTTGCATTTGTTCCGGAAGAATTTTCAGCACTGAACGCAGTTTGAATCTTCGGACCAGGAGTAGTCTCAATCTTGTTTTCTCTGTAGTACAGACTAACATCCTGTTGAGCACCCGGACTTCTCATTGTAGCAGTTTTTCGAATTGATAGCTCATGTTCTTCCAACTTCTGGATAAACCTACTCAAATTCATATCTTCAAATTGTCGGTTATGCTTTAAAATCAACAGATTTGTTCCCCATTCATTCTGTGGTAGCGCATCGGCTAGCTTATCAACCCATTCTTCATCTTCTTTCTTGATGTCCAATCTTTTCATCTCCATGACTAGATGACAATATCTCTCGATAATCTTTCTAGTCGTCTCACCTTCAAAAGCTGTAAACATATCAAACGATTTCTTTAGTAATGCTCGTTTATTTTTGATCATATCGGCACTACCCTTAAACTTTTTAATCAACGCTCTCCAGATTGATCTAGCAGTTCCCTCATGTTGAAGCAAAACAAAAATATCTTCCTTTACTACTTATTGGAGAATGCTAATCATCATTTTTTCTCTTGTATATTTTAATTTTTCATCCGGTAAAAATTGACTTAATTGTTTTTCATTTCCAATTTCATCTTTCGGTAAAGTATAATTTTTCTCTAAAGAAACCCATGCATCAAACTTGTTTGCTTGTACCCAGTTTTAAAAATGGTCTTGCCACCCTTTAAAATCCTTAATATACATAAGCTTTCGAGGTTTTTGAAAAGTTCCCGTTTCATTCTCGATACCAACAGTTTCAGCAACTGTAACTGGAGCAGCCGGGGCAGTAGCAAAAGCATTGTAAAATTCGTTGTCCATGTTTCGATGTCGAGAGTTCACAATAACAGAATTTTAAACGAGCTGGGGTTTACACACGAGCTGGGATCAAATGATCTGAGTGTTTGATACTTCAAACGAGTTGAATTTCGTGCTGTCTGGTGACCTTCAAACGATCTGGGTTAAAACCGTGCGATCTGAATCAACCCCGTACGACCTGATCAAACCATGCGACCTGGTCTGAGTTCAAACGACCTGGTAAATTATCACACACCCCGTATGACCTGGTTCTCAATTACAAGCGATCTGAAAACCTTCCAAACGACCTGGTTTTTCAAACCATGCGAGCTGGGTACACTTTCAAACGAGCTGAAACTTTTCTCACAACTTGAATTCAGGTCGTGCGACCTGGAGACCAATTTCAAACGACCTGGAATTCTTTCCAAATGACCTGATATATTTTCACATGATCTGGATGATCTTCAAGAGGTTTGGACCAAAATTCAAACAATCTGGTTCAATTTTCATGCAATTTGACACTTTTTCACCTCGCTTCAGCAAGATTTCATCTCGTTTGGGATATCTAAGTCCAGAACTCCATGATTTTATCAAATTTTAATCAGTTTTAGGTGTAATTTGGTCCAAAATTTGTTCAAAAATAGTGTTTTAAGTGTTATATGTGAAATTTAGACCATCTTAACCCCAAATTCACAGTTAATTTTGAGAAAAACGTGTAGAAAGTGAGTAGAAATCAGATTTATCGGTGAAAACAAGCTGAAATGGTAAGAACTCTTCCTCCTGAGCTCTGATACCACTTGTAGGATCGGGATTCGATCAAACAAGTCATTCAGATGAGTTCTCGATCAATACGAAAGGCGAAATCTGACGTATTGATGTTATAACAGCTAGATTTGCACGTAGAATCACTTTAACTGTCGATTGTATTGATTTGATAGTGTTTACAGATCGTTCGACACTTCGGCAGCACTTCGTCTCCGGAATCACAAAGTTACAAATGAAGACCTGGACTCACCTATTTATAGGAATGCCAGACCCCATGAACCAGACCACACGAGCTGGCCCAGGTCGTACGACATGGCTAGAAAGCATGAACTTGTCACCTCGTGCGAGGTGGCCTAGCCACTTCGTGAGGGGTGGCTGGTTCAGGTCTGTTTCCCGTTTCTCTCGTACAACGTGTCCTAGTCTATCTATTCTAGTTACATGACTCGATACAAGACGAAGTCAACAGACATATGCACTAACAATAATGTAAACATGTTGCACCCAAAAGTGTAAAACGTAAAAAGGGTGTCGAGTATGCTCACAGTTTTGCAAAGCTTCCTTTGTTGATTCCGCAAGTCGAAGGTTGAGAGCGTTGGAACATCGAGGTTAAGTCATTTGGAGATGAACGGAGGATTTGGATTTGGAATTTAAAGTATCAAAGTATATATATATATATATATAAACACAAAAAGATATACCGCCTAAGAACTTGTTGTGACACTAAGTTACTGGAATTTCATGGGTCCTTGTTTGCCCATTAGAATCAACAATGAGGAACTCAGAACTGAGATAAACGGATAATTGAAGTTCAGTCCACTTTTCGTACGAATGGAATCTGAAATTCAACACTTAGGATTTCGTAGGAATAGGAGTAACAAAAACAAGTCAGATATCTAGTCATGATACTATTTAGGGAAATCTTGTCACTTGTTTGACATATTATATACCCCGTCTTATCCGGTTCTTGCCGGAGAGGTAACCCTTATTATATCCGGACAAGCTGGAGAGTCTGCTACACCATACCCAGTTTTTTCGGAGAAGAAATTTATATTTCCCATAAATAGTATTTTTCTTAAATCATGATTTGGAAAGTGCATTATGACTTTCAACAACAAATCAGGAAATTAATATTCACCTGACTGATCATATTCTAGAACAAAGTAGTACCAATAAATAAGAAATAACAGTGGTCAAGTGTTATTGCTTATTTATTATACGTACAACGTTCTAGTTATCATTTTCATGGCATACCAAAACCTATCACACTTTATTTACACAAGTATTTTTCTTATCTCGAAGCTTATACTAAGGCATCTTTTCTTAAGTTCAAGTCTAAATACTATCCTGAGTGCTACCAATTAATAGCAATCTCCTAACTCTTTTATATAAACTTAGGTATTATTATCAGAACACCTATAGGCTTAAATCAGTGGCTCTGATACCACCTTCTGTCACGACCCCCGACCCACCCTGGACGGAATCGAGAGCCACGAGCAGCCAAGTGGTACCGGTGATTATTTTGAAAAATATTGCAGTGGAAATTTCATCAGGACCGTGAGTTAGGAAAAATATCAGAGTTTAGAAAACACCGGATTTTATTTATTAAATAGATGGGATAAACCCATATTTTACAAAGGTAGGTTTAATAAGGGATAAACCCAATTACATAAAACAATATTTCTTAATTTGATTTATTTAATAAAATAAGCCACTTCTTGAAGCCTTTCAGTGCCGTATCCATTTCTTACTCCAATCTACTGTAATTACCTGAAACGCGTTTTAAAAAGGATTTGGTCAGCAGGAAATACTGGTGAGTTCATTCATTTTGCTTAAAACGACGCATTTGTTATAATTTACAGTATTAAGAGCGATTACAATGTTTCCAGATATCAACCAACTACCCACTGTATTTGTCACTCGACTCGTTTCTGTGACTATGGTCATATCACCCATTGGCTACCCCGTTGTCCAATGGTGAAGATTATCAAGTAATGTATACAAAACCCCACATACCGGCTGTAATTTGGTGATTACAAATACTTAATCCCTGTAATTATAACTTTGAAAAACATTTAAGAATTTATAAAGCACTTTGATAAAAAGAGAATGACTCACATTATAAGCATGCAGATTTATACGGGCAGAGTTTAGCCTACTGGTTAGCCTTGATATTGCAGATTTATACAGGTAGAGCTTAGCCTATTGATTAGTCTTGTAACCTAGTGCACACGAACTAGGTAAGTAACTAATACAGCATTTACGATAACTCACGAGATTAAAACCCTCACGACGAATGACAAAGTGCAATCACTTAAACATCCATCGGATTCACAATGAATGACAGATTATTCTGTTGATGCACAGGATGTCTGTTGACTATGTTTACATTAAGTCTTAGGTCTACGAAGGTTGTACAGAGTTGAAAAACAGGGTTTGATATGTTATAGGTGATTTCGCTTATAATGACATAGGTGTCATTTGAAACGAAATCATATAGATGCTATTTCGCTTTTATGTACATTAGTTAGTATAGGTTTCGCTTATGTGTCATTAGGGTTTCGCTCAAAGGGTCTTTCAAGGGGGTTTCGCTTATTAGTCATGTCGTATAAGCGAAATCACAGAGGCTATATATAGTCAGTTTGAGCGAAACCATATCATTCATGTATGTACTCTGAAGCGAAACCTGGTCATTAGCTTTGTAACAAAACTTTGTCAAAATCATTCTAGAAAGCTTATAAAGAGAAGGAATTGAAAAGGAAAAGCTGTGTAACTTCGTGTATACTGATTCCGCCTTTATACGTGAAGATGAACATCCTTAACTGACTTTTCAGGGTCGGAACACGGTCCAACAAGTGGTATCAGAGCTTCAAGACGAGGAGTTCATACTACTACAGCTGATTCGACTAAATTCTCTCACTTCTACTCACTTTCTCTCATACTTTTTCTGTTTGAATTGGTTCCTACGGTTGAAATGGCCTGAAATTCGAGTATAACGTGTAAAACATACGATTAACAAACCCTAGAAAGATTCAGGTTAAAATACGGCTTAAAAATGGTAAAAATCAGTTAAAAACGTGATTTCGCTTTTTCGAACATTAAAGGTTTCGCTTTTACAGACATCTCGCTTTTACGGACATTCTAGTTGCCTGTTTTTGCTGATTAGGACATTCCAGTTGTCTAATTTCGCTGATAAGAACCTAATTCATCTGATTTCGCTTATTCGGACATCATTACTATTTTGCTCATAAGGACATAAACCTGATTTTGCTCATAAGGACAATCTAGTTTTGCTTATTCAGACATTGCCTATTTCGCTTATTCGGACATATGTGATTTCGCTTATTTGTCAAATACTATTTCGCTTATTTGTCAAAGACTAACTGATTTCGCTTATCTGTCATACTATTGATTTCGCTTTTGTGTCACTGTGTTTCAAAATTACGAAAATTTTTCTAAGTGTTTGCTGATTTTGCAGGTACACTCAAGATGGATGACATTTTCTTGAACCCGTTTAGCGACATGTACGCATTCGCTGGAAATTCCAGAAACGATGATTCTTCGTCTAGCAACAACAATGAGAATCTGCCAAAAGAGAGGAAAAAGGAAGCTTGGGAATCTGAAAGTGCCTTTGGAACCTTCAACAAACCTCCAAAGTTAATGGCTATCGAGGAATACAGTCGGTGGTCAAGCAAGTTTGAAGATTGGTTGATGGCATTCGCATTTCCCAGCTGGAAGAGTTTGAAAAATGGTTATGAAAATGGAAACAAAAATGGTGAAACTTTAAGATCAGCTGAGGAGATTGATTCATTTGTAGCTGAACAAAAATGTGTGGCATTGTTATTTCAATCCGTCCGGGAAGACATAATCTCATTGATCGATTATTGAAATGCAAAAGATCTTTGGAAAAAGTTAG
>JARYGA010008043.1:0-71506 GCA_030545235.1 Helianthus tuberosus | reverse complement strand
CCTAGGAGGAAGTCGCCTAAGAGGGGTTCCGAGGACCGAGTACTCGCCGAGTACTCGGCCTTGGAATCCGACTTTTACAACACTGATATAGACAGTAAAATAACGCCAAGACACCACGGACAAATGATAAGGAAGATTCACCTTCAACATAAGAAACTAGTTATTAAAGTCATTAATACATAACCAAATAAAAAGTGTGAAAAGATTAAAAATAAAAAGTATTACACTAAACACTTGTCTTCACCAAGTGATGTAAGAGACTTAGGCAAACATGGCCTTTGATTGTCAAGAACTCTTACGATCAATCTTGGATCCCGAGACTACTCACACACTCTATGATGGATGATGGTGGTGGATGTGGGTTATGATGGTGGTGGTGGGTGGGTGAAGTGTGAGAGAGGTGGTTTGCCAAGGGATGGTTTGCAAGTGAGCCAAGCACCCCTATTTATAGCCTGCATAGAAGTATGGACTCGGCCCCGTGTCCACCCATCTTCTCTTTCTTCGTTAAATGCAGTTTGTCTGCATTAGTTGACCACGCCCCCATGTCCGCTGGGCATGAACCCGTGTGCAGAAGTGTATCTGTACTATCAAGATTTGCCTAGATTCTGTGAATCTTAGCGTTGACCACGACCCCATGTTTTCTGGGCACGCCCCCGTGGTGGGTGATAGAAGCTTCTACAACTTTGTCTTTTCTGCAGACACTTAGGCACGCCCCCGTGCTCACTGAGCACGGGGCGTGTTCAGCCTTCTGTTCTCTTGTTTTTGCTTGGGGAGATGTTGTCGAGGGGTCAGGCATGCCACGTTTATTCCTTTTCTTGTATTATTGTTAGATTTGGCTAAATTTTTGCTTTTTTGTTCATTTGAGCTCATTTAATCCTGAAAATATAAAAGGAAGACAAAAACACACTTTTTCCAACATTAGTACTAAAAAAGGGTTAGTTTTATGCCACATTTGATGTAATTTATATGTTGCATTTTGCACTCATCAACAGCCTTGCATCAGCCCACTTAATTTCCTTGTTTTGAGTTATTTAGCCCACTAAACACTTCCAAAGCCCAACCTAATGAAACCCTAATCCATCCCCTATATAACCCAAGCCTCCTCCAAGCATTTTTCACTTTCTAAACACTCTCTATTCACTCTCAAACACCCCAAATCGTAGCTGATTGCAGAAGTTCGAGCAGATTTATACCACTTCACTAAAGTGAGCATAACTCACTCAATTCTTATCCAATTCACTCGATTCTTTTTCCTACTACTTTGTATTGACCTTAGCTACGTTTCCATGAGTTTTCCCTGGAAAACCAGAGCCTGGAATGTTGCCAAAAGGGATCCAAAGTGGACTGATTTTCCTGTTCATGTTTCAAACTTTGATAAACTTGTTTAAACTTGAGGAAACTCATCTCAAACCTATGTCCTTATGCTTATAACCACTTCTATGGTTAGTTAGGATTAAAAACAAGGTTGAGACATTCAAAATCAGAGGTATAAACCTCACAAACTTTCTGTTTTGTTCAAGGGTTTAAACCCACAAGTGATGCTCAAGTTCAAGACTTGATGATTGTGTGATTTAGGATTAGCTTGGGCTAACCTACTTGAAAAACCACACATTGCTTGATGTTTTCTCATAGATTAGTTGTTCATATTCTATTGTTTCTTGTAAGTTCATGACCCTCCTTGTTGTTCATAACAACAAGTGTAGTGGTGAATAATAGAGGTACCTAAATGGAAGCTTTATTCTTCCTACCTCATGTATGAATTCCATGATACTTAGTGTCACACCCCGACCACGTAGAACATACAAAACGTTGCGGAAACGTCGGGGAGTGTTGTAACAGATTTATTGTTTCACAACCATGGCATACAAAGTTATATTTTATTTATTAAACAAGAGTGTTATATTGTCTTAAACAGGAAACAAAGAGTTCATAACATAATTAAACTAGTCTATCTTCATTTTTAGTCTCTAAGGCACAGGTCCGCCCTAGTGTGACGATCATCATCCTACGCAATAGCTCCTGAAAACACATGTGAAAATAGGTACGTCAGCATAAAAATGCCTGTGAGATACATAGGATTTGCGAAAAGAGGATTCATGACTTATAAGTGTAGAAAAAGATGTTTAACAAAAGTCAGTCGTGAACTTTGCAAATTGTTTTGTTTTGTAAATCATTCAAAAAGCGATGATATGTATAAATAAGAGAATAATGTAAGGTTAAATGTCCACAGTTTTGGTCCCTGTTACCTATTTAAGCCATTTCCGACACGTTTAAGGCCCGTTAAGCCAACGTTAAGGCCCTAAAATTATGCCTAAACATTGTGGACATGAAACATGCTCAAAAATATGTCGGATGTTGGTTCGTTTGGTCGTACGATCGCGATGATCGCTTAATTACGACGGAATGCGCACAAGCGCGAAAAACGATCCAAAATGCGTGACGAATGGATTTTTCTTATGCCAAACACTAAAATAAAATATTTTAGTGATTACATAAATTTTTGGATGTCCGGTTGTATTCAGAACGTAAGTTATGCGCGAAAGTGCAAACTTGTGCACTTTTTGACGCTTTTAGTCCCCGAATGACCCAAAAGTATATTTTAGCACCACGAACCCCTCAAAGCCTATTTCTAAGCTATGTAAAGGATATTTAAGGTGTGTTTAACTTATGGTCATGTTCGTTACTGTTCAAATTGGCATACTTTCGCAGTTTGTCAAGTTTAGTCCCTGTAAGCGAATTAACTTGTTTTTGACATACCAAAGCCTTCAAAACTTATTTCTAAGTTATGTAAATGTTATTTAAGGTATGTTAAGTAAATGTTGATGTTCCGGAGTATTTTTCGCATTAAACTAATTACGTTTACGCACCAGTTTGCGTATAACTCTCTAGAAAGCCATATAGAGTTTGAAATTGAATAAAAGTCAAAACATGAAAAGTGTAAAACACAACCAAACAAACATTGAGATCAAATAACATTGTTTTATTGATAACTGAACTGTTCACAATGATTACAAGCACATATGTTACAGTCTCCCCTACTTGTGGAAATTTCCTCCCGAAATTTATTTAGAGGAAACTCGTGGGAAAAGATGCGGATATTTCGCCTTCATTTGATCTTCGCGTTCCCAAGTAAACTCGGCTCCACGTTTAGCTTCCCAGCGAACTTTGACCAAAGGAATGCGCTTGCGTTTAAGCCACTTGACTTCACGTTCCATGATTTCCACTGGCTTCTCAACAAATTTCAGTGTTTTGTCAACACGAATTTCGTCAAGCGGTATGTGGAGGTTCTCATCAGCTAAACACCTCTTGAGATTGGACACGTGAAAGGTTGGATGAACATTTCCAAGTTTAGGAGGTAACTCAAGTCTATAGGCTACCTTACCGATTCTTTCGACGATCTTGAATGGTCCAACGTATCTAGGTGCAAGTTTTCCTTTATTTCCAAATCTGATCACACCTTTCCAAGGTGAGACCTTAAGTAATACTCGATCACCGACTTGAAATTCCAAGGGTTTGCGTTTTGGGTCCGCGTAACTCTTTTGACGGCTTTTAGCTGTCTGAAGGTTATCACGAACTTTCTTAATCTTGTCAGTTGTCTCTAAAATGAGGGCAGGTCCAGTAAGCTGAGCATCGCCGATCTCATTCCAACAGACTGGTGAACGACATTTTCGACCATAGAGAGCTTTGAAAGGAGCCATTTTGATGCTGGTGTGATAACTGTTGTTGTAGGAGAATTCAATTAACGGAAGATGTGAATCCCAACTACCACCAAAGTCGATCACACAAGCTCTAAGCATATCCTCCAGAGTCTGGATTGTTCTTTCAGATTGACCATCCGTTTGCGAATGATAAGCTGTGCTCAGGTTAAGTTGGGTCCCCATAGCAGATTGCATGGTTCTCCAAAAATGAGAAGTGAAACGAGCATCTCTGTCAGAAATGATGCTCAAAGGAACACCTTGTCGAGCTACAATTTCATCCACATAGATTTTAGCAAGTTTGTCAGCAGAAAAATCCTCACGGATTGGCAAGAAATGTGCTGACTTAGTAAGACGATCGACGACTACCCAGATGGCATCATGACCTTTCTTTGTGCGCGGAAGTTTGGTAATGAGATCCATAGTAATGTTTTCCCATTTCCAAACTGGGATCTCTGGTTGCACCAATAAACCAGAAGGACGCTGATGTTCAGCCTTAACCTTAAGACATGTAAGGCATTTTGATATATATAAGGCAATGTCTTTCTTCATACCAGGCCACCAATACTGAATACGAATATCCTTATACATTTTATCTGAGCCAGGATGAACAGAATAACGAGAGTTATGGGCTTCATCCATAAGCAAGGTGGGAAGGTTATCCTGGCTTGGGACCCACAAACGGTCCATGAAGTAATACGATCCATTGTCCTTCAGTTCCAGATAAGGTGTTATGTGATAGGGAAATTCCTTATCCATTAAACCTTGTGAAACACAAGATTGTTGAGCCTGAGAAATGTGTGCTTGAATATCGGATCGAGCTTGAATAACAGATTGAACACGAACACAATGAAGCTTAGTACGTTCCTTACGACTCAATGCATCGGCTACGGCATTCGCCTTACCAGGATCGTAGCGAATTTCGCAGTCATAGTCGTTAGAAGCTCGACCCAACGTCGTTGGCTCATGTTGAGTTCTTTCTGGTTGAAGATATGCTGAAGACTTTTGTGGTCCGTGAAAACCACACATTTTGTACCGTACAAATAGTGTCTCCAGATCTTTAGAGCGAAAACAACTGCACCCAACTCAAGATCATGAGTGGTGTAGTTCTTCTCATGTATCTTTAACTGCCTCGATGCATATGCTATGACTTTGTTCCTTTGCATCAGAACACAACCATGACCCAATTTAGATGCATCGCAATAAACGACGAAATCATCATTGCCCTCAGGCAAAGTTAGAACAGGCGCGTCACAAAGTTTCTGTTTCAAAGTCAGAAACGCTTCCTCTTGCTTGAATCCCCAATCAAAGGGCTTGTTCTTCTGAGTTAGAGCAGTTAGAGGAACTGCAATCTTCGAGAAGTTCTCAATGAAGCGGCGGTAATAACCCGCTAGACCAAGAAAAGAACGAACTTCAGTAGGAGTAGTAGGCGTATCCCAATCCTTAATCGCACTGATCTTGGAGGGATCTACATGAATACCTTGTTCGTTGATAATATGTCCTAAGAATTGAACTTCTTTAAGCCAGAATTCACACTTGGAGAATTTGGCGAAAAGTTGCTCTTTCTTTAGGAGTTCCAGAATAAGACGAATATGTTGCTCGTGATCAGCTCGCGTCTTAGAATAAATCAAGATGTCGTCAATAAAAACAAAGACGAACTGATCCAAATAAGGCTTACATGCCCTATTCATTAAGTCCATGAAAACAGCAGGAGCATTAGTCAAACCGAATGGCATGACTGTGAACTCATAATGCCCATAACGAGTGCGGAAAGCTGTCTTGGGAATATCTTCTTCATGCACACGAAGTTGATGATATCCGGAACGCAGATCAATCTTCGAAAAATAAGAAGCGCCCTGTAACTGATCAAAGAGATCGTCTATGCGCGGTAGGGGATATCGATTCTTGATGGTAAGCTTGTTAAGCTCACGATAATCGATACACATCCTAAAGGATCCATCCTTCTTCTTGACAAAAAGAATGGGATCACCCCAAGGTGAAAAGCTAGGACGTATAAAACCTTTGTCAGAGAGCTCCTGAAGCTGCTTAGACAACTCTTGCATCTCAGATGGTGCAAGACGATATAGAGCTCTGGCAATGGGATTTGCACCAGGTACGAGATCAATGCGGAACTCGACTTGGTGTGCTGGGGGTAGACCAGGTAACTCTTCAGGGAAAACTTCAGAATAATCCCGAACGACAGGAATATCTGAAATAGACTTACCCTTGCCTTTATCTGCTGTAACATGTGCTAAGAAGGCCAGATAGTTCTTCCGCAGATATTTCCGAGCTTTAAAACAAGACATGAGCTTGAGACCACCAGACGGTTTCTCACCATGAATCTGTAGGATCTCGCCTGTCGAAAGCGGCACACGAACGATCTTCTCGAAACAAACTACCTCTGCGTGATGCTTGGATAACCAATCCATACCCACAATGACGTCGAAGCTTCCAAGTTGCATAGGCGTGAGGTTGATAGGAAAAAGATGGTCGTTAAGGTTCAACTGGCAGTTGCGTAGAACAGAATCAAGAACAATGGGTTCACCACTAGCAACTTCTATTGTCAAGGGTTTTCCTAGTTTCGTTCTAGACACGCGAAGCATTGGCTCAAAAGACAATGACACAAAACTCTTGTCGGCACCAGAATAAAAAAGAACAGATGCAGGCTGATTATTAATAAGGAACGTACTGTTCACCACATTATCGTCCGCCTGCGCCTCTTGAGCATTCATGTTGAAGACTCGACCTCGAGCCGGAGCCTGAGCTGGATTCGCATTCATCAATCTTGGACATTGGTTACGGTAGTGGGTCAGATCCCCACAGTTATAACAAGCACCTGGTGGGTAGTGTGGTCGTGCAGCTTGACCCTGTTGCTGAGCAGGAGGCTGAGCAACTTGTTGAGCCGGGTTCTGAACTGCCTGATTCTGAGCAAACCGACAAACATTGGCAAGATAACCCGACTTCCCACAGTTATTACAGAAACGGCACTGAGGTTGCGGCTGATGGTGACTGTTGCATCTATTGCACAAAGGTGCATTCCCTGAATAGGGCTTCTTCGCTGGAGGCTGTGCGGGTTGGTTGGGAGCTGCCTGGTTAGCTTGGGCAGTGACAGCATAGTTTTGGGAAGCCTTACGCTTCCTTGCCCTTTTTGATGAACCAGAATCCTTTCCATTCTTGTTTTGACCTTTCTTGCTATCTTCCTTGTCAGACGACTGTTTCTTTCCCTTGTCACCCTTCCTGTGTAACTTATTCTTCCGAATCTGTGACTCAGTCAATGTCGCTGCTAACTCGATAGCCTGACGGAGTGTGGCAGGGTTACTACCAGTAATGATGTCTTGCACTGAGTCAGGTAGGCCGTCGATGTACCTTTCGATAGCCTTGTCGAGTGTGGTAACCATTGTTGGGCAAAGCAGACTCAATTCCTCAAATCTATCGGTATATGCCCTGTGCTCGCCACTGTCTTGTTTCAAGTCATCGAACTCTCTCTCCAAAGCTCGCTGTTCATGACGAGGACAGAACTCCCTCATCATAAGGGCCCTAAGTTCAGCCCAAGTTTGTGCTAGAGCAACTTCTGCACCACGGTCTCTCGTAACCCCGTTCCACCATGTGAGAGCCCTCTTCTGAAACACACTCGAAGAAAACTCGACCTTGCGATTGTTAGGACACTGCACGTGGCGAAAAGTATTCTCAATGCTCTCGAACCATTGAAGAAGCCCAGTCGCTCCTTCAGAACCACTAAACTTGAGTGGTTTAGCCGAGTTAAAATCCTTGTATTTGCATGGAGCATTGTTGTTGTTGTTGGCTTGGTTCCATTGAGCAAAGAGGTTTAGGAATTGAGCAGCCATTTGCTGCGTAATGATTTCTGCCAGTTTGGCAGTCGCTATCTGATTTTCACGTCGAGGAGGCATTCTAAAATTGGAAAACATGAAAGGAAACGAGTGAGACGATTGGATGAAGAGAATGAGATGAAACAAAATCAACAATAGCAAAGATGGTGGTCATTTGTTCGCATCACAAAGCAAAGCAAACAAACGACACACAGTGACTAATCAAAGTAAATGGGTGAAAAATAATGTATCGAGAAGACATGCTCGCCTATAAGTGAACACTCACCCTAAGAGTTCCCAGGTAAGAGTGACTGGTCCGATTATGTGGATTGATACGAACACTCTATCCTTAGACAGAAAACCCAGGGTACAGGCATTCACTCTTCCAGTTTGCACGTGTTCACACTATTTAGAACCCAAAACTTTGACGAGATTTTGAAAATTTGAAGGCACAAGGCCAAAAACCAAACTAGAAGGGTTCAAAACCATATAATAAGTCATTTAAAAACAGAAGATTGTTTTTCAAAAATCGTTTCGGAAAATTGGGTTCTTGTTTTGATAATCACCTAAGGATAGGTGATGTGCATGTTTTAAGATCTAAACACAAAATAACTTATGTTAGGGTCCTAGAAAGGTTATAGTCTAGGTCAAAGCATTACTAATAACCTAATTCCCTATAACCATTGGCTCTGATACCAACTCTTCTGTCACACCCCGACCACGTAGAACATACAAAACGTGGCGGAAACATCAGGGAGTGTTGTAACAGAATTTTTGTTTCACAACCATGGCATACAAAGTTATATTTTATTTATTAAACAAGAGTGTTATATTGTCTTAAACAGGAAACAAAGAGTTCATAACATAATTAAACTAGTCTATCTTCATTTTTAGTCTCTAAGGCACAGGTCCGCCCTAGTGTCACGATCATCATCCTACGCAATAGCTCCTGAAAACACATGTGAAAATAGGTACGTCAGCATAAAAATGCCTGTGAGATACATAGGATTTGCGAAAAGAGGATTCATGACTTATAAGTTTAGAAAAAGTTGTTTAACAAAAGTCAGTCATGAACTTTGCAAATTGTTTTGTTTTGTAAATCATTCAAAAAGCGATGATATGTATAAATAAGAGAATAATGTAAGGTTAAATGAATAACCAAGTAAAATGAGTTTGTATAAGATAAGTTGTTTTGTAAATCAATGTCTTGTGAAAATAAGTTGTTAATGTAAAACGTAATATGTCAAATATTGAAATGATTTAAGTAACGCTACGACATGTAATGTCATACAAACACTTATCTATAGGAAGTACTAGCAGCGTATCCACCATGCTTGTATCATATTACACACGCCTCGTTACTCAAATCACTTACTCAAACCAACCACCAATGTAAATTGTTTATGTATAAATGAATTGTCATGTTTTAATGTGTAAACCGTATCGAAATGTCTATGTCCAATGTAAACCACTAAATGTGTATATCAATGTCAAAATGTTTATGTTTAATGTAGATCATGTAATGTGTACCAAAAAATATCATGTATGGTAAGTGAAATATATCAACTAAACCATATGTAAAATGCACAAAAACAAGGTATTGAAGTAAAACATGGTTTAAATCAAAGTTATGTTTTGTGGAACAAATGAATGCTATACTGATACAAACATTTATGCGGTATTGTGAAAATGCATACATCCAAGCCTTGAGACTGTGGCGATAAACCCTTAAACAAATTAAAGGTTTATCTAAGTTATGTGTATCGAATTCGGTCATTCCTTTCATCCAAACCTACCCAGGATGTCCGGAACGGGAGTTGTCAATTCCTATGGTACCACTACCTACTAACGAACGGCGTAGCTAATGTTAATGAATGTATTGTTCCATTTTAAACAACCCAAATGTCATACCAAAATGTAAACATGTGATGAAAACAACTGTACTAAGTATGCACACAATGGGCATACATAGCATGAAATGTAATGTGAAACAATGTACTAAGTATGCACACAGTAGACATACATAGCAGGAAATGTAATGTAAAACAATGTACTAAGTATGCACACAATGGACATACATAGCAGGAAATGTAATGTAAAACAATGTACTAAGTATGCACACAATGGGCATACATAGCATGAACACAATGAAATCATGTACTATAAATGTATTAATGAACATAGCAAGTATATGATGTGAAAGCAGGAAAGCACGAAAGTAACAAGTAGGCACATGTGTTTCACCCCAAAACAGTTTGGAAAACAGTAAAAGAGGGGTCTATGTACTCACTTGAGATTGCTCAGAAGTCCTAACATAACCACCAAGCAAAGCTAGAGATCTCGGAATCAAACGGCACCTAATATAGGTAACTATGTTAATAAACCGGACCTAAATCGGAGGATCGGATAGAATGAGGGTTCGTAAACCAAACGAGTATGGAGACTCGTGTAATATGGTTTAACAAAGCCTACATACTAAATGAAACCTAACATAAGTGCTTACGACCCATTACGACCCGTTTAGGTAGCTTATGCTACTTTAACGCGTCGTTCGCGTGAAACGCGTTCGGACCGCCTAACTAGTCCTATGACATGTAGAATATGCCTTAACATGCCTAATATTGTCGCCAAATCAGTTTAGATGTCAAAAGTTATGTCACATATGTTTATAATGAATTTTGGCATCAAAGGGGTATTTTGGTAATTTACCTAAGGCATATAAACTACCTATCATATAACTACTTAAACGTCGTGACCATAAGGTATAACCTCGGAAGGTTATTCCCTACCTACTATGGTCACCTAATGTATTTGGTCGGATCCTAATGATCGACCAAATGGGTCGGGTTCGAAGGTATAAGGGATTTATTAGATCGCTTACCCTTACGACCCTAGACAATGTGGTAATCAGTAGGCATAGTCACAAGGGACAATAACCATAGTGATTACAATCACGTTGCGAAGTTCAAACGAACTTCGCATTGACCATAAACTGGTCAACGCAGAAAGTCAAACAAAGTTTGACTTTCAGACTCGAAAAGCAATAAAAGAACGAAGGAATACTTACGAAGGGTCCCCAAATGCTAATCTTGATTCAAGTAGCTCAGGTATGAAACAAAGGTTTCAACTTAGAGCTTCTCAAATCAGATTCTAGTGGGTTTTGAAGTTGGGGGATGTGGGTATTTATAGGATTTCCCGAACCGTTAGGATCGTTTCTTGGAAACCGTGATCGAATCTAAGGCGTACACTTGTTGGAATGTTATGGTGACTAAAAATGGCCCCTCATGAACTGAAAGGGCAAGTGTGGGTGTGTGGTTGGGAGCTTAACAGCTGTAATCTGCTGATTAATTGATCTTATCTGATCTGGGAGTCTGACCCGGGCCGCGTAAAGGATAGCCCTGGTTTTACGCGGGCCGCCTGGCCTGACTGGTAAGAAACCAACTTTCATAAATGACAGTTTTGGTCCCTGTTACGTATTTAAGCCATTTCCGACACGTTTAAGGCCCGTTAAGCCAACGTTAAGGCCCTAAAATGATGCCTAAACATTGTGGACATGAAACATGCTCAAAAATATGTCGGATGTTGGTTCGTTTGGTCGTACGATCGCGATGATCGCTTAATTACGACGGAATGCGCACAAGCGCGAAAAACGATCCAAAATGCGTGACGAATGGATTTTTCTTATGCCAAACACTAAAATAAAATATTTTAGTGCTTACATAAATTTTTGGATGTCCGGATGTATTCAGAACGTAAGTTATGCGCGAAAGTGCAAACTTGTGCACTTTTTGACGCTTTTAGTCCCCGAATGACCCAAAAGTATATTTTAGCACCCCGAACCCCTCAAAGCCTATTTCTAAGCTATGTAAAGGATATTTAAGGTGTGTTTAACTTATGGTCATGTTCGTTACTGTTCAAATTGGCATACTTTCGCAGTTTGTCAAGTTTAGTCCCTGTAAGCGAATTAACTTGTTTTTGACATACCAAAGGCTTCAAAACTTATTTCTAAGTTATGTAAAGGTTATTTAAGGTATGTTAAGTATATGTTGATGTTCCGGAGTATTTGTCGCATTAAACTGATTACGTTTACGCACCAGTTTGCGTATAACTCTCCAGAAAGCGATATAGAGTTTGAAATTGAATAAAAGTCAAAACATGAAAAATGTAAAACACAACCAAACAAACATTGAGATCAAATAACATTGTTTTATTGATAACTGAACTGTTCACAATGATTACAAGCACAGATGTTACACTTAGAGGTGCCTAAATGAAGATTTTAATTTTCTACCTCATGCTTGACTTATATGATGTCATATACACTATGTAATACTTATGTAACAACCAAATAATCGAACTCTTGGTGATGAACTAATGGACATTCGTCAAGCTAGTAGATTGTATCATCTTAGGCCTTGACAACTTGTCACGATTCTAATGGAACTTTGTTCCATGAAAACATTTAAACTCTTTTAGAGTTTCATAATGTCAAGAACAAGTGTCATAGGTGTTAGATGATTATTTTCATATGTTTATTTTTCATGTTATTTAAAATCCAAATCCCTAGAACCATATGTAAACACCTCTTAATCTCCAAATCGAACACATTCAACTTCCTAGTCTCAACAACTTCGTCACATGGGATAATCGGAAAGCATATGCAACTTTGTGAGTACACTTGACCCATTTTCCTTTTAATACACTTTGGGTGCAACATGTTTTACTTGTTAAAATGCACGATTCACAAACATGTTTTTATTCATTCAATCCTTATACATGCTTTGTTATGCTTAGGTTCATGCTAGAATACATACTACTTGTTAACTCGGCTTAACAATTATAGCGCTATAGGAGTAGCACACCACCCGACGGGGTTTTGTTGAGTCTTTATTCTATAACGGTCTCGTCACTTTTGTGTCGAGGGATGCTAAATACTAGTGGACACTAGAGTTGACATATTGTTATGCATGATTGATTGACCTTGTATACCAATTGCTATGTTGGATTGAAAATACTTTTTTATACATATGCCACGAGTCTAAAACTAGTGTACTCACCAATACATTTGTATTGAACTATGCTTTTAAAACATGTTGCAGGTTTAGCGATGATGTTGATGATGCATGGAATCTAGTAGGATGCTTAGATACACCCTTTAAATTTTGTATTTTATTTGTATTGTATTTCATTATTCATGTTGTATTTGTTTCAAATCCTTGTAATTGACTAGTTAGAAATGAAATGAAAATGTATCATTTAAATACTTGTCACAAATAGTGTTATGAAGTCTCTTGCAATCTATTTCGTCTAACTCCGATGTTTCCGCCATCGGTTGGGGTGTGACAGTTCATCACACAAACCTCCATACTCACACAATTCAATACTAGGGACTCTTTAATGGTTTTTAAACCTAGTTTACACATGTTACAAACCTATTATTACTTGTAGAACACACATAACACTTGGCACAATCCTAGTAACTCTTGAAAACTATATAAGGCCTTAGAATTCATTCAACACTTGCACCTTTCTTTCATTTCTCTCTAGCATGAATTTTCCTTAAGCTTTATGGGATTCCTGATCATAAGGAAGCCTATTCTAGTTGAAAAGATTGCTAGGACCCTTCGTAAGTGTTCCTAGCCACTAGTTTATGTTTTATAGGCTTTTAAGCCAAAAGTCAAGCGTTATCGTAATAACGCTTTGACTTTTAGTAGGACCTTAAAAGGTCAAGCCATTGTTCACAGCGAACATGGCTACGTGATTGTAATTAGGTAGGTGTTAATCCCTCAAAAGGGCACCTCCTAAGAATCACGTTTGCTTGGTCAATTGACGAGTCAAAGTAATAATAATTTAAAACTCAACGGGTCAGATTTTTAAATAATTGCGATATGAGTTTAGAAGTGTTCTAAAATATGTTTTATCACTTAAAAAACTTGGTAATAATTATTAGAACATGTGTAAACATGTTCGGCTCATCAATTCTCGTTTTAGGGTTGGTTCACAACCGAAAGTCGCGTTGCTTGACTTCTTCGTTGACTTTTGGTTAAAAACCGAATTAGACTAGTATGCTACTGATTTTAGGTTCTGTTATGATCGTAATATAATGTAGTATAATCCTATAAGGTTATATTACGCGATCGGACTAGGAATCTGAGTTTTATGCAAGTTTCCGTATTTATGCCATACTTTGACCTTTATACCCTTTTTAGCAAAAATAAGGTTTTAGACGCCAATAAGCTTGCAATTGAATTATGTACTAATATGTTAATATATTTAACATATTTTGATGTTTATAATCTGGTCATAAACTGAGTTTACGCATATAATCGTAAACTAGGCTTTTAAAAGGACTAAAATGCCCTTTTAAGTCTAAAATGAGTTTTAAACATAATTTTGTTATAAAACTCAATTACTTACTGATGTGATATTATTATTAGGATTATTTGGGATACTAATTCAGATTGTAAACTAAGTTTAACTTCAGTTTCGTAAATAATGCCGATAAATGACGATAATGCCCTTATGGCACATAAAATGTGTTTTAAGCATAATATTCAAACCAAACCTTTTGTTTACTGATGTGTTATGACAAATAAAATATTTTAACTACTCGAAGCTGGTCATAACTTCAGATTTCATAAATCTTCACATAAATCGTCATTTAACGACTTTAACGTCGTTTAGGCACATAGTATGGTTTTAAACCATAATTATGAACAAAGATTTGTTACCTACTGATTTAATAAATCATTTTAAATATTTGTAAAGTAGGTATAAATCATGAACTCAGAATCCCAAATAAATTCTCAAACTATGTGTGAAATGACCAAAATGCCCCTATGGTGCATAATTTGGTCTTAAAGTGTAAACCACACATATATTTGATATCCTACTGATATGATATCATAATTAAACCATTTCTACAGAATGTTTATGACCATAACATCAGTTTATTCGCAAACTCCTTTTATAATTTGTAAAATTACCAAAATGCCCTTATAAGGCATAGTTTGATTTCAAAACCTTAACGGGCATACAAGTTGATATCCTACTGATATTATAACTTGTTTAAAGTGTATTGGCATATGGAACTTATTCATGACTCATCTGGTTACCCGTTATCGCTTATACGCGTACAGTTAGACTTACGTAACTAGTTTACAAAAGTTTGCCGAAAAGGGGTTTAACCTTATCGTTTTGATCTCAAAGTCCAGAGTGTATTATGTTTACCCATCCTATACAAGTCCTAGTACTTGTTGGGTTTAAACCACATTCTATTCGGTATACGCTTAATCTAGCGAACCTATTCTTAAGTATCGGGTCATGTCTAAAGGAACTACCTTTGGCCCGTATGCATTCTAACAGATAATAAATCTGTTCATTCCAGACTATAGTACCCCCCAGATAATCGGACTTGGGTCAATATATTTAGACTTGCGTCTTTTTGCCAAATATAGTCTTATTGATTAGAAGCTAGCAAAAAGGTAAATACTCTTGACTTATTTTAGTGTAAACTTGGGGTGGCGAATACGCCTCTTGGGACGGTTATTACACAAGTAAGTCGCCTATGATTGCGCAAAAGTGTATGAATACAGTTTTATTCCGTTTACTTGATAATTACTGTTATTGGGGGTTATTGATACCATGTCCGGACAACACAATGGGTTAATCAAGCATAAAATCTCGTAACAAGAAAAATCCGAAGATATATTTAAAAGATCACCTACGGGTTATCTATATGTATAAAACTCTTTTTGAAAAACTATTTTTCCAAAGAGTCAGTTAATTGTATTTACCAGCTTTGGCTGACGTATTTTCAAAAGATTGAACAGCAGGTACCGAACCTTAATATAGGCTGGGATTACGGGTCGGCTAGAATGAAGGCTAAGGAATTTGCACTCCTGATGCTTAAGGCCTATGATGTCTAAAGCTCTGTTTATTTGGATCCTGCATGTGGGGTTGTATCGAACGCTTGTAATACTTTTATACATTCAAGCTTTATTTTAATAATTTCAATCCAACACTTCCGCTGCATAATATTAAATTGTGATAACTGTTATCCAACCGTCACGATTGTACCCATCCGGGCACACCGGAAATCGGGCTGTGACAGTATAGGCCTGTACGAGGCGTCTAGGGTTTGTAGGGCGTCTAAATAGGTAGGATGGGTGTGTGAATAGATCTAGCCTTTGTAAAGGAGGTGATAGTGTAATGAAGTGCTGTCAAATTCTAATCAGAAAGTTTATTTTATCTCTGAGCATACACAACACACATATATGGATTCGACACTTATAATGTGTCGTAGATTCCGTTCACGTTGTTCTAAACGTTTTACCACGTATACGTGATCGATTCCTGGAACTTTCAGGTGATATTAGAGCAAAGGAAGTGGTATTTACTCGTGTTATGGCTTAGAAGTGAACAATTCGGCATAAAACTTCGTTTATTCTCATTTTGAAGCATTTTCACGGTTAGAAATTGCCACATTTCATCTCATAAGCTTTCTTTTTCATTTTTGTTCAACGTATCAGAAGTTCACACTAAAAAAACATCCAAAATGTCAAAAGTGAGCTTGTGCGTTTCAAGTTTCATTCGGGTATAGGAGTCATTCGCGTGCAAGAGTTCAAACGTTTAAGATATACGCGCACGGGAGCACATACGTAGGAGTTGTGCATCTGAAATTGTACGTATGAGGCTTTAGTTGGCCGTAGGAGTAATACGTGTTGACTTTCATTGGTGGTCATATGCTCAAAGTGTTAAAAGTTTTGAATTTTCTACTAAGCTTTTTTTTAACGTGCGTAGGATCATACGCTCAAAGTGTTAAAGTTTTGAAATTTTTACGAAGAGTTTTTTAGGAAGGATTATCAATATGGAAGCCTAGGGAGCATTCATGACTAGTGAACCCAACATAACTCAAACACTAAACCTTGACAACATGATGGATACAAACAATAAAGCCCTGAAGTTGCTTAAAATCGAAGATTTTTCAAGTTGGAAAGATAGCTTCAAAGTTTATATTCAAGGTTTAGACATTGATATGTGGATCACTATTCAAGAAGAGTTTATTGTACCTTGTCATACAGTGAATATCTCAACTCAACGTTAACACCTGAAGATAGAAAAAGTTATGAAAGAGAGAGAAAAATGTTTAGTCAACTACGACAAGATCTAACGGACGATATGTAACATCTATTGAAGAGTAAGAGGACATGAAATTCTTTATGGGAAGCTTTGTATGAAAAGTATTATGGAAATCAAGGTATGATTGATAGCAAAACGAAATTGATAAAGAAAGAGTTTGAAATCTTTTCAAGCATGAACGGAGAGACTCTACATTAACTAACAGAAAGATTTTGTCATTTGCTAGCGGAGATGGATGAATTTAGAATTGTTAGGACTAATTTGGAAAAGAATACCAAGCTTGTAGATTCGTTACCAAACAACGAGTGGGGAAGTTTCCATATTATGGTTAAAGGGAAACGGGAATGGAGAGATCTAACCATGGGTCAGTTCATTGGGAAACTTGAGGCTCAAGAATTAGATATCAGAAAAAAGGCAAAGATGCAATCCTAGATGATACATCAAGATACCAGTTTGTACTACAAGAATGCAAGATCTGTTCAAGAACCAAAAATTCAAACGATTTTTAATGCAAATTTAGGAAGCTTGAACAAGTATACCTACATATTTGTGACAGATGGAAATGGAGGATTCACATACTCGACAGTGCCCATTGACCAAGAGGGATCAAGTTCAATTGAAAATGCTTCTGTTGGTAATATCTCAGGAAATTCAGAGGTATATTTGTCAGATCAACCAGACTTTTCGCATCTCAGACAAAGTCAATCGCAATAGAGTCAACAACAAATACCACAGAGTCAAAAAAAAAGCTCAGGGCATAGTCTTCAATGCAACGTTTCAGTTAATCTGACAAATTTGCAAAACTAGTCAATCCCAAATGCTAAAGAACACATGGAATTACTTGCATCTATTTTACAATCATACGAGTGTCTTGTTGCAGGAAAGACCGGGAACTATAATTTGGTGAAAGAAGATTACGATCAAATTGATCCTAAAGAGATTGAATTAATAAACATTCGTTGGTGCCTGGCAAATGTGATGAGGCGTGCACAAAGATTCATTGAGATAACTGGCAAAAAAGACTTAGCTTGGGAGAATGTGAAGCTTGGTTTTGATAAATCGAAAGTTACTTGTTTCAATTGTGGTGAGCATGGCCACTTCAAGCGGGAGTGCAACAAACCAAGAGTAGAAGGGAATCAGAACATGTTTGGTGGAAGAAGCGACTATTACCAGAACGCAAATCCGTATCGTCCACAACTATAAAGTCAAAGCTAGAATCAATCATCTCCAAGTCACGTTATTTCGATTGAAGATTCTTCATCGTCATCAAACCAAAAGGCATCATCATCAAACGATAAAAGCATTGATGGTAGTTCAACGCGATGAAGGATTTAACCGGAACACCGTGGTGTCAAAACCAGAGGTAATTGCATTTGTTGCTGAGATCACCAAAGTTGAACCAACACTTGATGTCGAAGAGGTGAAAAAACTGAATCTTTTCAATTACAAGTTTTTAAATCTGTGTTTCTTACTGATTTTGTTGAAAATTTTGCAAGATATTTTACCGAAGGTTCGCCATTTTTTGAAACCAAATTTGTTAAAGTTGATTCAGATGTTACATCCACTCTGTCGGGATATTCAGCTGATTCAATTGAAGAAATTGTTCAACATGCAATGATGACACAACTTAAAGAGGTAAAAACATATTCTGAATATGAATTTGATTCAAGGGAAAAATTGACTGTGAATGTGAAAAAAGAGTTATAATGATATTCCTGCCTGTGTGAGATGCAATGAAAAAGAAGGAAACATTGAGAGGATATAAGAGCATTCTCAGAATATCTTGTATGACTTGCAGCGTATTCAGAAGGCTTACAACACTTTACAAAATGCCAAAAATGATTTTATAAATCAAGTTAAAGCTTTGCAAAAGAAAAATCAACAGTTAGAAGACACAATTTTGAGTAAACAAACTGCCATAAATTCTTCTATTGATGAAATTGCAAATTTAAAACAGCAAATGGCAAATGTTAAAATTAAATCTAAAAGAATTGAAAGAAAATTAGAGAGCTATATATGTGCATCACACATACTTAATCACACCATCCCCAAATCGAATAATAAAAATGAAGAAACTGGGGAAGATTAGTATGATCATAGTTATTGTGCAATCGGGTACAACATAGTTCCTCCTCCAGTTAACAACGATTTTACAAAACCACCGCAGGACAATAGAGAAGCCATTGATGTTGTTATCACAACACCATTAGTAGTTGACCCAATTGAGGTTCTACCTGAAACCATTGATGTGTCATATGATAAATCTAGAAATAGTTTCAATAATTGTGATGAAACTGTGTGTGTTTCTGTGGAATGTGGCTAAGATAGTGCTTGAGAATGAAATTGTTGTGATTGAGGAGATTTCTGATAGTGAAAATGAGGGTAAAGTAGTGAAGAATGCAAACATTCCATTAGAGAATCACATTTTGTGTGACTCGGAAAACATGATAACAATATATCAAATGATGGGGTCAGATAAAATCTATTCGGATCTTAATTTTTCAATTAAGAATGTGAATGTTGCTCTCATTGCTAGAATGTTAAAACTAGTTGAGAATGTGGCTATAGAACTTAAGACAAAGAATAAAGTTGTACCGAAAGCTAAACCTAGTTCCTCAAACACTAGGAAAAACTAGAACCAGTCTAAGAGGTTTGCAAAAACTAGCTATTACCAAAACGAGAGAGCTCATAGAAATCAATCGATATACAACCAGAGTTTGAGAAACCAATCTAGAAATTCCCAGAACCACCAAGGTAGCAGGGGTACCAAGGTAGGGATAATAATAAATTTGGTATTCAAAATATTCAGGAAAATGAGTTCAGGAGTAATTTCATACAACCTAGAAACAAGTTATATCAATCTAAGTCGAAGTGCCAAAAGAATATTCAATTTGTTGCTGACCTAATTCTGTTTGTGAGAAAATTTGTTTGAGAATAAATCAAATTCTGCATTTTTCGAAAGAAAGAGTCATGACCATGCTCAAGAAACTCCGAGATTTGTGAGAAATTGCAAAGACAGAAGAACTTGCTTTAGATGCAAAGAAGTTGGACATGTGTCTTACCATTGTCCAAAGCATGATCAAAAGGGAAAGAAACCCGAAACTGAAGTTTTCGAACCCATTTTTTTTTTCAAAACCAATTCATAAAGTTAAACAAAACCAACAAAAATCAAATGTTAACAAAATTGTGAAAACCTTGACTCAACGTGTAAACGTTAATTTAAAGAAACCGGTAGTTCTAAAATTGTTAATAAAGAAAGTGTTAACTAAAAATTTTATTTCAGAAAAACACTTTCAAGCAAACAGGGTTGGAAACCGAAGTCGGCAGAACCTTCAGGGGGATCATGGATAGTGGAGCTTCCAAATACATGATGGTTATGCTCTCACTACTCTACAAGGTCAGACCTATAAACGACGGGTACGTGGGGTTTTCGGGTAACCAAGGAGGGAGGATAACCAGTGAGGGCATATTGTCAAATGGAAAGGTGTTGTTCAAGAAAGTCAACTACATTGCTGAGTTAGAGAGCATTTTGCTGAGTGTTTCACAAATATGTGATAAGAAGTTTTCAACTCACTTTACAGAAAAAGAATGCATGATTTTGAAATCGTGTTTTCATATTCATGAAGAGTGCATCCTCATGCGGGTTCCTCGAGAGAATTACCTTTACGTTCTCGACATGAGTACTGCATCCATGACTTTTCAAAGTGCACAATGTTTGTAAACAAAGCCAACCGAGAAGGAATCAATATTATGGCAGAAGAAAATGGGGCACATGAGGATTTGTTTAAACTTTTTTACACTTATGCTATTATCAAACTTGTATGCTCGCCAATACTTGTTGTATTGAACTATACTTTAAACATGTTGCAGGTTGTTGATATTGATGAACATGGAATCTAATAGGGATGACTAGAAACACATTTAGACTTCTAGATTATGTTGTTGTATTTGTTTTGAAACTATGTTGCAATTTGCTTCTTATTGTACCTTGATTTCCAAATGTTGTACTTGACAATTTGAGATGAAATGAAATCCTTTTGAGTAAATATTTTCGAAAATAGTGTTAAGAAGTCTCGAGCATTCTCGTCAGAGGCTATTCCTCCCAGAACAAAAGGATCAAAACCCTCTACACCCCACGATGGATTTACAGATTGTACTTTCCCTGTTAGCCCATAAGGATCGGACACCAATATGCCAGGACCATACAAGCCTGTTACATGAAATGCACCAAAACCAAAGCAAGCCAGACCTGCAAGAAATAAATGTACTCCAAAGATCTTGGGCAAATCCAAAGAGGGTTTTCCTGTACGTTCATCACAAAATATTTCTAGATCCCAATATACCGAATGCCAGATAGCCGCCAAAAAGCACAACCTAGAAAACATAATATGCGCTCCAGCCACACCTTTGTAACTCCAAATACCTGGATTCATTATAGTCCCCCCGTGATACTCCAACCGCCCCAGGATTTTGTTATTCCTAAACGAGTCATGAAAGGTATAACGAACATACCCTGTCTCCACATTGGATCAAGAACAGGGTCAGACGGATCAAAAACTGCTAATTCATACAGGGCCATCGAACCGGCCCAACCAACCATCCAACCGCGTTATCCATTGAGCCCGCCCTGAATAATCCCCTTTTTTGCCGGATTATTTCCGACGTAATCATAAAAGGCTATTTTTTCAGGAATTTTAGACCAAACTTCTGATAAACTTTGATTTTCGGCTAACGCAACACTAACTCTTCTATAGATTTCTTGTTGGAAGTATCCATGATCCCATTGATAACGAGTAGGCCCAAATAATTCAATGGGGGTAGTTGCTGAACCATACCACACAGTTCTGGCAACAACAAAAGCTGCAAAAAAGACAACAGCGATACTACTGGAATGGGCAGTTTCAATATTGCTCATACGCAATCCTTTGTATTTATAACTTACCGGTTCGGTTCGGTTATTTTCGTTTAGCATGGGTTAAACACTTAAACAAATTAAACCTAAACATAAAAGTATATGGATTTGGCCTATACTATAACTTACCGGTTCGGTTCGGTTATTTTCGTTTATTGAAAATGGTTATCCGAAAACCGAACTGAAAATTTCGGTTTTAAAAATTCAAAAACCAAACCGTCGGTTTTTGTTTCGGTTCGGTTTTATCGGTTATTTCGGTTACGATTCGGTTATTTCGGTTTTCTGCTCACCCCTAAATATACCCATTTTGGAAGATATATCGGTTACATAGAAGCATATATGTGTTACCTTTTGGGAAGTTGAAAGCATGCAGACATTACAAACCAACCATAAACCTTTGTTTTTTACTTCAACACTTCTGTTACAAACCAATCATGTGTGTAAGGGGGCGCATGTCCGCGACCTTCCAAATTAATAAATTTTTGTTTCCATTTTTATTTAAAAGTTTCCATTTAGATTTGTTTTTTTTTTTTTTTTTTTTTTGAACGGCGAATCTTTTTAGGAGAGTTGAAACCAAAACCTTACACTTAAATGTATTAAAAGCATTTGCTAAATAGTAAAAGAATTTAATTCCAAATGATTTTGAATATTCTTTAAAAGTTTGATAAATAAAAAAAAATGAGTAAAAGAATTTTAATGCCAAATGATTTCGAATATTCTTTAAAAGTTTGATAAATAAAACAAAAAAAAAAATCAATAAGGATAAACACAGGTAGTTTAATATCAACTATATTATATATTTCATGAGCAAGGTTGTATAACATATCAAACAAACGTGTAAGGCATTCAATTTAAGAACATGAACACGATCATATTTGAAGCAAGACAATGGTCAACACAAGGAATTCATGCAACGATTTGCCCTGTGTTATGCACGACGGGAACAATGGCATTATACTGAAAGAGAAGACACCGGTAATTTTGATGTCACATGGTGGTGGTGGTGGTGGCAGCGGTGAGAGATCAACATCTAGGGTATGAAAGCAACGTAAAACAACAAAAACAACCTAAAAATGGCTTTGACGTCATGAGAATATATATATATGTACTATTTGTTAAAAATGTATATATATCATCAGTTCGCATATTTGTTAAAAATGCTTGTGTGTGTATATATATATATATATATATCTTCATCATCAGTTGGCATATACAAAAACCAAAAAATAAAATATATAATATACATACCCAAAGCCCCGACACATATGCAAGGGTATAGAACTCGCTACAAAATATATACCTCTAACATTCACAAACTTAATATGTTTACTATAGAAAATGATATATCCTCTCAAAAATCTCCTTTCTTATCCTTCAAATACCACATTTATATCTTCTATACATTTACTTAGATTGGTTACACTATCTCATACTATTTTGAATGATTAACATCGGTTAGTGGTCAATAATCTATGGGCCAATATGATCGAATAAGACAAATCATGAACCAACATGTGTCACAATTCTTATTAATTAATAAAATGATGAAGCGGCAAGGTCATGTTTCGATGTCCAAAGCCAAAGGTACTTTGATTGTGTAAATGACAGTATAGTGTCGCATAAATTATATGATCATTGAAAACAATAAAACATGGAAATGTTCAAAACATAGGATTTGGGCTAAGAATACCAACCGTGGGGCCAAATGCAACCTCAAGAGTGACAAACTGGTGGATAGTGATAGAAGATCCAAGGAAACCTGAGTTTGATCTTTGAGCCAAACAGGTTTTACCGGTAATTTAACAATCGTGTCTACGGGTAGGTGGGTTATCGGGTTTTTCCCGAAATTGGTGGTGGACTCGGGTTACTCTCGGAGTACTCCGTTTGGTCTAGTGGATGCCCCGAGAGGACTCGGTATTGATTGATTCTGTTAGCCATTAAAAAAAACAAAAAACAAAAAACAACCCCATATGATATGATCACCCATTTGTAACATTGGTGTGACTAATTTCTAAAGAGAAGTCGGCAGCTGCCGACCAAATGAAGTTAAATTTGCATCTATAGTATGTGGGTTCAAATTATTACAAGTGAAAAGTTGTAGTATGTAGGTGTAAAAATTAGTTGTACTATAATTTTATCGATGATATTGTGTTAAGTGATATATATATATTCTGTACACTCTAAATATGAAGCTTGCATTTTGCATACAATTTGTTTTTGGTTGATAATTGATATCTCAACAAACCACATAAAACGTATAGAACTTTATGTAATATGTAATATTTTTGCATAATATACAATTTGTTTTTTTTTTTTTTTTTTTTTTGCATATAATTGATATCTCAACAAACTACATAAAACGTTTACAACTTTATGTAATACTAGGTTATAACCCGGTGTATTACACGGGTTGAATAAATGTAATTTTATATATTAAAAAGTTATACATATATAAACCATATGTATTGTACGAGTTGAATAAATGTAATTTTATATACTAAATAATAAAAAAAATATATCTTTAAAACCATGTATTTTCCTATCTATCCCAATTTGATTTATGAAACTCCTCTTTATCCGAATTTTATTTTTAAATAAACATATAACCTGTTTGATTTAAGATATAAATGGAATAACTTAATCCACGTTTATCATCATTCTTTTAGGAAGTTTAATTTTATTAGTTATGAAATTCTTTGATAATCTGATATCATGATTTTAAAATTTAAATGACTAAAAGTAAATATATAATAAAACACATATGGTATAGATGTTTAGCTTTTAAAATTTCTAAAAAAATTGAGCACATGTAAATGGCAGGTACATTGTCATTACTTATATGCTCGTAAAGTTTAATGGTTCAGGAGAAATATTTTAAGATTAAAGTATATTTATATTTGTAATTGATTATATTTTATTAGTGTTTCTTTAATTTGAATTTATATTTAAATGTTGTTATAAGTAAATATTATATTTTTTTAATTATAACTATAAATATACATATGACAAAAAATATTGTTTTTTTATTAATATCATTATTAGCAGTGTTACTTGTATTATTATGTTCTAATTATAAATGCTACCATTAATATCTTTTTATTTTAATTATTATTTGTATAGATATAAATAATAATTATCTATAATTGGGTAGATAAGATTAAACTAAATAATATTTCGTAGGAGATTATCTATAATTAATTAGAAGATATTAAACTAAATGATAATTATCCATAGAGTACATGGCCTAATATGATGACAAGTGTTACAAACATGGTTTCTTTTATTATCTTTTTATTTTAATTATTATTTGTATAGTACATGGCCTAATATGATGACAAGCGTCCTAAACATGGTTTCTTTTATTATATAGTACTAGCGGTAAGACCCGTGTGCAAACACGGGTCGTTTCTTAGAAAACCATACATAACACATATAAATGGTGAATATGATTATATTTATAAATAGATAAGTCAGTCAGTAAATACTTAAAGTTTAGAGTATAAAAAATACGAAACTATACAATTTATTAATCTTTGTGAACGAAATAACATTTGCATTCAAGCATGTTCTTTCTCCACAAAACATTGTTTTAACTCAACAGTCGTTTCAACCATGTTCTTTCTCCACAAAACACTGTTTTAACCCAACAGTGGTTTTAAACCACCGTTTTAACCCAACAGTGGTTTCAACCATTGTTTTCTCCAGAAAACTCTGTTTTAACCCAACAGTGGTTTCAAACATCTGTTTTCATCCATCTGTTGACCAAAGTCAATAGATGTATCAACACCATCGGCAGATACATAAACGACATCAATGCCTTTTGGGAATTTCTTCTTAAGAACCTGCTAATTTTTTTTAAATTAATTACACAACATCAATCTGTGTACTGAGTTTGAAATTTAAACATATTATACTAAACTGCATAAATAATATAAAGTTGATAGTCCTTTACAAAACTGTTGACTCTTTACAACTTTGTTGTGATTATCTTGAATGTAATTTGGATCCATCAAAGTCTCTAGAATTTAACCTTGCGCCGCTTTAAACCGAATCGTTCTATAAACTTTGTTAGATGCGCCTTCATAATCCTCCAACCTTTTCAACACCATGAGTCCACGGATTTTCCACACCCATGGGTTCACCTTATTTCCCACTCGGCACTCACTTCACCTAAATCCAGTTTCTCTGCATAACATTGTACTTATACATGTTATTATGTCAACATTACATTACTCCAAATTAAATAGTGATATGCTACTAATTATGGTTGTTTGTACCTGTGGAATGATAGAGATGCGTTTCCCAGATTCTGAAATGAGCACATTGTAAGATATGTTTTGATCTTGAAGGCATATATTTCAAATAATTTCTGCCCTAGAATACAAGACCTCGAACGAGATAGTTGAGAAGTTCATAAACTTTGAAACCTCCCTTAAAATCAGTAATCTTTTTTGTGGCAACTTTCTTAAATACGAAATGGCACGGCCAAGTAATAAGCCAGAAGACGACATTAAAAAAGTAAGCATTTGTGTTACAAGATTTGCAAATACTCATATAGTAAATTTAGAGACTTTTTCGAAAGATAATAACCTGGAAGTGATCGTGATTAAGGGTCGCAAAAAAAGCAAACCATTGTTTGACCAAAGTCTGTTTGACCAAAGTCTGTTTGACCAAAGTCAAACCACTGTTTGACAAAAGTCTGTTTGACCAAAGTCAAAACCACTGTTTGACCAAAGTCAAACCAATGTTTGAGCAAAGTCTGTTTGACCAAAGTTAAACCACTACTTGCAAAAAAAAAAAAAAAAACACTATTTTCCCCATAAAGCACTGTTTTTTCCATAAAACACTGTTTTAACCCAACAGTGGTTTCAAACATTTGTTTTAACCCAACAGTTGTTTCAAACATTGCATTCACAAACCGAAATCAATCGTGCAAACGTAGAGTTAACATTTGTTGGGATTGAACCCTACCAAAGGAACAGATAATGAAAGCCAAAACTGGTTCACAACAGTGGATTCATAATAAGCAGTAGTTTACAACAGGCTTTCCCCTTGAAAGTACTTATAACATTTGATGCTCTATATCCACTATCCAAGTACAACTGATGCTACCCTTTAAACTGCTAATAAAGCCCTGAAGAAGTAAACACTGCTGGTTCAATCTACTAATGACAAAGCAGTGCCCACTCAAGGACTGATCAACCTTGAGGAAAGCACCGATGGAAGAAGATAGCAGTAGTTTAATGTATTACTTGTCTTATGTAGAATCAGTGATTAAGATTAGCAGTGTTTGTGTCACACCCCGACTACGTAGAACATACAAAACGTGGCGGAAACGTCGGGGAGTGTTGTAACAGAATTAATTGTTTCAAATCCATGGCAATTGAAGTTTCGTTTTATTAATCAAACATGAAAGTTTACATTGTTTTAAACAAGAACTAAAGAGTACATAACATAAATTAACTAGTTCTTGTCTCGTTTTAAGTCACTAAGGCACAGGTCCGCCTAAGTATGTCTTGATAAGTCCTATGCATCATCTCCTGAAAACACATGTGAAAATAGGTACGTCAGCATAAAAATGCCTGTGAGATACATAGGTTTTGTGAAAACATAATTCATGACTTATGTTTGAGAAAATGTTTAGTCATGAACCTTGTAATTTGCTTTGTCTTGTAAATCATTTGAAAAACGATAAGATCAGATGATATGTATAAATAAGAGAATAATGTATAGTTAAATGAATAACCATGTAAAATTAGTTTGTATAAGATAAGTTGTTTGTAAATCAATGTCTTGTGAATAGTATGTTATTTGTATAAAATGTTATATGTCTCAAATTGAAATGATTCAAATAACGCTACAATATGTGATACCATACAAACACTTATGTATAGGAAGTACCAGCGGCGTATCCACCGTGCTTGTATCATATTACATACGCCTCGTTACTTAAATCACTTACTCAAACCAAACCACCAAAGTAAAATGTTTAACAATTGTAGAAATGTTTATGTATAGTCAAATGTCTATTGTCAAATGTAAATCATGTCAACAGATACAACTGGTTCACACGGTTCAATAGTTACAAACGGTTCATATAATTGAAGGGTTACGACGATTCACATAGTCAAATGGTTACAACGGTTCAAAATGTAGTATAATGTGTTCATATGCTGGATGAGCATATGCAACAGAAATGCAATGTAAAACAATGTACTAAGTATGCACGTAATGGACATACATAGCATAAGTGTAATGTAAAACAATGTACTAAGTATGCACGTAATGGACATACATAGCATAAGTGTAATGTAAAACAATGTACTAAGTATGCACACAATGGGCGTACGTAGCATGAAATGTATTGTAAAGTGATGTACTAAGTATGCACACAATGGGCATACATAGCATAAAAGTGTATTGAAATCATGTACTATAAATGTACTAATAAACATAGCAAGTATATGATGTGAAAACAGGAAAGCATGAAAGTAACAAGTAGGCACATGTGTTTCACCCCAAAACAGTTTGGAAAACAGTAAAAGAGGGGTCTATGTACTCACATAAACCATAAACTCCTTGAAAACATTTAAAAGAGGGGGGTTCTATGTACTCACTTGAGATTGCTTAGTAGTCCTTGAGTAACAACCAAACAATGCTAGAGATCACGGATATCAAACGGCACCTAATATAGGTAACTACATTAATAAACCGGACCTATATCGGAGGATTGGATAGAATGAGGGCTCGTAAACCAAATGAGTATAGAAACTCATGTAGTATGGTTTAACAAAGCCGACATACTAAATGAAACCTAACCTAAGTGCTTACGACCCATCACGACCCGTTTAGGTAGCTTATGCTATTTTAACGCGTCGTTCGCGTGAAACACGTTCGGACCGCTTAACTAGTCCTATGATAAGTAAGATATGCCTTAACATGTCTAATATTGTTACTAAATCAGTTTAGATACCAAAAGTTATGTTACATATGCTTAAAATGAATTTTGGCGTAAAAAGGGCATTTTGGTAATTTACCTAAGGCATATAAACTACCTATCATATAACTACTTAAACGAAGCGACCATAAGGTATAACCTCGGAAGGTTATTTCCTATAAACTATGGTCACCTAATGTGCTTGGTCGGATCCTAATGATCGACCAAACGGGTCGGGTTCGAAAGTATACGCGATTGTTTAGATCGCTTACCTTACGACCCTATATAAGCACTAAACTAAAAGTGACGAGCTAAGCATGTTAAAACATGCTTAACTAAGTTAGAAAACAAGTTTGGTATCAAAACAAACGGTTTTGATACCCATAAGTAGTTTGGTTACAAAATACGCAAGAATACGTATTCTGGCCGAAACTACGGCTCTTCACTGAGCCTAGATAACGTGGTAATCAGTAGGTATAGTCACTAGGAACTATAACCATCGTGATTACGCTCACGTTATGAAGTTCAAACGAACTTCGCATTGACCATAAACTGGTCAATGTAGAAAGTCAAACAAAGTTTGACTTTCGGACTCGAAAAGCAATAAAAGAACGAAGGAATACTTACAAAGGGTCCCCGAATGCTAATCTTGATCCAAGTAGCTCAGGTATGAAACAATGGTTTCAACTTAGAGCTTCTAAGATCAGATTCTTGTGGGTTTTGCAATGGGGGTGGATGGGTATTTATAGTATTCTTCGAACCGTTAAGATCGTTTCTTGAATAATGTGATCGAATCTCGTCCGTACACTTGTTGGAATGTTGTGGTGACTAAAAATGGCCCCTCATGAACTGAAAGGGCAAGTGTGGGTGTGTGGTTGGGAGCTTAACAGCTGTAATCTGCTGTTTAAATTGATCTTATCTGATCTGGGAGTCTGATGCGGGCCGCGTAAGAGTACACACTAATTTTACGCGTGCCGCCTGGCCTGACTGGTCAGAAACCAACTTTCTGAAATGACAGTTTTGGTCCCTGTTGTGTTTTAAAGCCTTTTCCGACACGTTTAAGGCCCGTTAAGCCAACTTTAAGGCCCTAAAATGATGCCTAAACATTGTGGACATGAAACATGCTCAAAAATATGTCGGATGTCAGTTCGTTTGGTCGTACTATCGCGATGTTCGCTTAATTACGATGGAATGCGCATAAGCGCGAAAAACGATCCAAATTGCGCGACGAATGGATTTTTGACAAGCCAAACACTAAAGCATAATATTATAGTGCTTACATAAATTTTTGGATGTCCGGATGTAGTCAGAACGTAAGTTATGCGCGAAAGTGCAAACTTGTGAACTTTTTGACGCTTTTAGTCCCTGAATGACCCAAAAGTTTATTTTAGCACACCGAACCCCTCAAAGCCTATTTCTAAGCTATGTAAAGGATATTTAGGGTGTTTTTAACTTATGGTCATGTTCCAGAATGTCTGTTACAGCTCAAATTGGCATACTTTCGCAGTTTGTCACTTTTAGTCCCTGTAGGCGAATTAACTTGTTTTTGCCATACCAAAGCCTTCAAAACTTATTTCTAAGTTATTTAAAGGTTATTTAAGGTATGTTAAGCCTATTTCACTATTCCGGAGTGTTCGTTGTATTAAACTGGTTATATTTACGCATCAGTGCGCGTATAACTTTCCAGAAAGCGATTTAGAGCTTGAAATTGAACAAGAATTGATATGTGCAAAAGATACACATACTTATACAGATCCCAAGTATGAAATACAATATTTCGTTGGCTTGGCATTTGTTTGATGGTCGCAGTGACCCAGGTGTCACAGTCTCCCCTACTTTAGGAAATTTCGTCCAGAAATTTATTCGTAGGAGTCCATCTGTGACTTTGTGGCAAGTAACCACCAGAGATATGTAAGGCATAATCCAGTCATTTCCTTAACGGACATTCTTCAGAACGAAAATGAACTTACAGAGTCATTTTCAACGGTTGCTTCATCATAAATGGAAATGAAGAGGAGAAACAAAAGGATATTCATTTCCTCAACGGACAATCTTCAGAAACGTAAAATGAACTTACGGAGTCATTTTCAACAGGTGCTTCATCAGAAATGGAAATGAAAAGGATAATCAAACGGATATTCATTTCCTCAACGGACAATCTTCAGAAACGAAAATGAACAAACAGAGTCATTTTCAACGGGTGCTTCCTCAGAAATGGAAATGAAAAGGATAATTAAACGGATATTCATTTCCTCAACGGACAATCTTCAGAAATGAAAATGAACAAACAGAGTCATTTTCAACGGGTGCTTCCTCATAAATGGAAATGAAAAGGATAATCAAACGGATATTCATTTCCTCAACGGACAATCTTCAGAAACGAAAATGAACAAACGGAGTCATTTTCAACGGGCGCTTCCTCAGAAATGGAAATGAAAAGGATAATCAAACGGATATTCATTTCCTCAACGGGCAATCTTCAGAAACGAAAATGAACAAACTGAGTCATTTTCAACGGGTGATTCCTCATAAACGGAAATGAATAGAGTTAACTTCTAGCCACATGACAAAACTTGTTGTGGTTTCTGTGCACTAAATTCCATAATTATGTATGCATCCATAATTACGTAATTCCTTGCACAGTCCGCACAGTTTGTCTTGTAATGTTTAGGGGAGGAAAATCAAACCTGTGATGAGGGTGACTAGACTACCATAGGGTCCTTTTAATTAGATCGACAGATGATCTTATTAATTTGGCCACCAAGGAGTCCTTTCAGCTATATCATCACATGATGTTCCTAACCAGATTTTTGGATCTATCTGTTTAACTAGACCACTCAGGGGGTCTAATTATGGAGTAGTACTTTATAACCCAAGGGACTTAACTACAACGTAGAAGTCCATTAAGGATTTTAGATAACAAAAACTTGGATTACACCAAAAACATAAAAGGGAACACATAAGCACATAATCACATAGTTGCTTAACTCAGTTATTAATTTGTTATTAACTTGTTATCGATTAAAAATGGATATGGAAACCAGTCGATGGACTTCAATGTCCTCTGGGATCTATCTGAAAAGATAGGATGATCTCCCAAAATACGATTTTGTTTTCAAAGAAACGTAATATTCGAATTAAGGAACACAAAATTTTTAGGATTTACGGAAATATCCTTAAGTACCCTTATTAAGGATTTATAGTGGTACTTTGGGTATTCGTCCAGTGTTGTAACTTGCGCCTTGTACTTCGTTTCCTTAGAAGAAACGGGTACTTAGGAATTTCGTGGAAAACGCAAGAGATCATAAGATGGAAAAAAAATTTGGGGGTAGTTTGCTTTACAAGGAATACGATTCCTTGCTTGTCGTTATTGTAGGGGATATGTTCTTTATACATACAACCACATAAATACATTGCAATGTAAATAAAAGATTTATTTATAAACAATGATAACAACTGTTTCATGGACCTTGACAACAAAAGAAAATAATACATAAGACGTGATTATTTCTAAACGATGTTGTCTTCTGGTCGGTCAGATGCTCATCCCTATGCAAGATTTGCATTAGCAAGCTTTGGGCAATTCCTTTGGAAATGACCCATCTCGCCACAGTTGAAACAAGAACCTGGTAGAAAACGACCTTGAGCAGGATTGTTGCCAGCTTGGTTTGGTGCAGCTGCAGCTGGGCAAACTCTTGCTGTATGGCCTATAAGTCCACAAGTTTGGCATTTGCGACACTTTACATTGGCATGATGATGGAGGCTACATTGGTTGCACAAGGGTGCAGTTCCATTGTATGGCTTCCTATCAGGGGGTTGAGCTGGTTGGTTGGGGACGGCTTGATAATTGTGAGTAGCCATGGCGAAGTTCTGAGAAGCCTTTCGCTTCTTTGACTTCTTAGGAGATCCAGTCTGTTCATCCATGGTCTTTGATTCCTCGATTGGGTTCGATTCCTCGACCGGTTTCTTGTCACCTTTTCGGAAAAGTTTACCTTTCCTGATCTTTGATTCAGTCAAGGTTGCAGATAGCTCAATGGCCTGTCTAACTGTAGTAGGGTTGCTACCAGTCACAATGTCTTGTATTGAGTCAGGGAGGCCATCAATGTACTTTTCGATTGCCTTATCCAAAGGCGTGACCATGTTTGGGCATAACAGACTTAACTCCTCATAACGGTCTGTGTAGGCTCGATGCTCACTGCTATCTTACGTAAGATCGTCAAATTCCCTTTCCAAGGCCCTGATCTCGTGACGAGGACAGAATTCCCTCATCATAAGGGCCCTAAGTTCAGCCCATGTCTGCGCTAGAGCAACTTCTGCACCACGATCTCTCATAACCCCGTTCCACCACATAAGGACCCTCTTCTGGAACACACTCGAAGAAAACTCGACCTTGCGATTGTCAGGACACTGCACGTGGCGGAAAGTATTCTCAATGCTCTCGAACCATTGAAGAAGCCCAGTCGCTCCCTCAGAACCACTAAACTTGAGTGGTTTAGCCGAGTTAAAACTCTTGAAATTGCATGGACCATTGTTGTTGTTGTTGGCTTGGTTCCATTGAGCAAAGAGGTTTGGGAATTGAGCAGCCATTTGCTGCGCAATGATTTCTGCCAGTTCGGCAGTCGCTATCTGGTTTTCGCGTCGAGGAGGCATTCTAAAAGAGAAACAAGAAAGAAAACAAATGAAATGGCATTGGGTAAGAATAGGATGTTACAATTACCGACCATAATCATGGTTGATGGTCATTTGTTTGAACCACGAAGCAAACAAACAACACAAAGGCTGAATCAAAGCAAATAGATCCTCATAGTGTATCGCGAAGACATGCTCGCCTATAAGTGGACACTCACCCCAAGAGTTCCCAGGTAAGAGTGACTGGTCCGATTATGTGGATTTGTACGAACACTCTAGCCTTAGACAGTAAACTCAGGGTACAGGCATTCACTCTTCCAGTTTGCACGTGTTCACACTATTTAGGACAAAAACTTTGACGAGGTTTTGAAACTCAAAGGGGTTCAAAACCTTATAACAGAGGGTTCAAAACCTTACAATAGAGGGTTCAAAACCTAGAAATCAATCATCCTAGAACAGATGATTAGTTTTCAAAGCGGTTTTGAAATTTATGTTCTTGTTGTGGTTGTCGCCTAAGGATAGGTGACGGTATTGTTTTATGACTAAACGCAGTAAACTCGCGTTAGGGTCCTAAGAAGGTTATAGACTAGGTCAAAGCATTACTAATAACCTAATTCCCTATAACCATTGGCTCTGATACCAACTTTTCTGTCACACCCCGACCACGTAGAACATACAAAACATGGCGGAAACGTCGGGGAGTGTTGTAACAGAATTAATTGTTTCAAATCCATGGCAATTGAAGTTTCGTTTTATTAATCAAACAAGAAAGTTTACATTGTTTTAAACAAGAACTAAAGATTACATAACATAAATTAACTAGTTCTTGTCTTGTTTTAAGTCACTAAGGCACAGGTCCGCCTAAGTATGTCTTGATAAGTCCTATGCATCATCTCCTGAAAACACATGTGAAAATAGGTACGTCAGAATAAAAATGCCTGTGAGATACATAGGTTTTGTGAAAACATAATTCATGACTTATGTTTGAGAAAATGTTTAGTCATGAACCTTGTAATTTGCTTTGTCTTGTAAATCATTTGAAAAACGATAAGATCAGATGATATATATAAATAAGAGAATAATGTATGGTTAAATGAATAACCATGTAAAATGAGTTTGTATAAGATAAGTTGTTTGTAAATCAATGTCTTGTGAATAGTATGTTATTTGTATAAAATGTTATATGTCTCAAATTGAAATGATTCAAATAACGCTACAATATGTGATACCATACAAACACTTATGTATAGGAAGTACCAGCGGCGTATCCACCGTGCTTGTATCATATTGCATATGCCTCGTTACTTAAATCACTTACTCAAACCAATCCACCAAAGTAAAATGTTTAACAATTGTAGAAATGTTTATGTATAGTCAAATGTCTATTGTCAAATGTAAATCATGTCAACAGATACAACTGGTTTACACGGTTCAATAGTTACAAACGGTTCATATAATCGAAGGGTTACGACGATTCACATAGTCAAATGGTTACAACGGTTCAAAATGTAGTATAATGTGTTCATATGCTGGATGAGCATATGCAACAGAAATGCAATGTAAAACAATGTACTAAGTATGCACGTAATGGACATACATAGCATAAGTGTAATGTAAAACAATGTACTAAGTATGCACGTAATGGACATACATAGCATAAGTGTAATGTAAAACAATGTACTAAGTATGCACACAATGGGCGTACGTAGCATGAAATGTATTGTAAAGTGATGTACTAAGTATGCACACAATGGGCATACATAGCATAAAAGTGTATTGAAATCATGTACTATAAATGTACTAATAAACATAGCAAGTATATGATGTGAAAACAGGAAAGCATGAAAGTAACAAGTAGGCACATGTGTTTCACCCCAAAACAGTTTGGAAAACAGTTAAAGAGGGGTCTATCTACTCACATAAACCATAAACTCCTTGAAAACATTTAAAAGAGGGGGGTTCTATGTACTCACTTGAGATTGCTTAGTAGTCCTTGAGTAACAACCAAACAATGCAAGAGATCACGGATATCAAACGGCACCTAATATAGGTAACTACATTAATAAACCGGACCTATATCGGAGGATTGGATAGAATGAGGGCTCGTAAACCAAATGAGTATAGAAACTCATGTAGTATGGTTTAACAAAGCCTACATACTAAATGAAACCTAACCTAAGTGCTTACGACCCATCACGACCCGTTTAGGTAGCTTATGCTATTTTAACGCGTCGTTCGCGTGAAACGCGTTCGGACCGCTTAACTAGTCCTATGATAAGTAAGATATGCCTTAACATGTCTAATATTGTTACTAAATCAGTTTAGATACCAAAAGTTATGTTACATATGCTTAAAATGAATTTTGGCGTAAAAAGGGCATTTTGGTAATTTACCTAAGGCATATAAACTACCTATCATATAACTACTTAAACGAAGCGACCATAAGGTATAACCTCGGAAGGTTATTCCCTATAAACTATGGTCACCTAATGTGCTTGGTCGGATCCTAATGATCGACCAAACGGGTCGGGTTCGAAAGTATACGCGATTGTTTAGATCGCTTACCTTACGACCCTATATAAGCACTAAACTAAAAGTGACGAGCTAAGCATGTTAAAACATGCTTAACTAAGTTAGAAAACAAGTTTGGTATCAAAACAAACGGTTTTGATACCCATAAGTAGTTTGGTTACAAAATACGCAAGAATACGTATTCTGGCCGAAACTACGGCTCGTCACTGAGCCTAGATAACGTGGTAATCAGTAGGTATAGTCACTAGGGACTATAACCATCGTGATTACGCTCACGTTATGAAGTTCAAACGAACTTCGCATTGACCATAAACTGGTCAATGCAGAAAGTCAAACAAAGTTTGACTTTCGGACTCGAAAAGCAATAAAAGAACGAAGGAATACTTACAAAGGGTCCCCGAATGCTAATCTTGATCCAAGTAGCTCAGGTATGAAACAATGGTTTCAACTTAGAGCTTCTAAGATCAGATTCTTGTGGGTTTTGCAATGGGGGTGGATGGGTAATTATAGTATTCTTCAAACCGTTAAGATCGTTTCTTGAATAACGTGATCGAATCTCGTCCGTACACTTGTTGGAATGTTGTGGTGACTAAAAATGGCCCCTCATGAACTGAAAGGGCAAGTGTGGGTGTGTGGTTGGGAGCTTAACAGCTGTAATCTGCTGTTTAAATTGATCTTATCTGATCTGGGAGTCTGATGCGGGCCGCGTAAGAGGACACACTAATCTTACGCGGGCCGCCTAGCCTGACTGGTCAGAAACCAACTTTCTGAAATGACAGTTTTGGTCCCTGTTATGTTTTAAAGCCTTTTCCGACACGTTTAAGGAACGTTAAGCCAACTTTAAGGCCCTAAAATGATGCCTAAACATTGTGGACATGAAACATGCTCAAAAATATGTCGGATGTCAGTTCGTTTGGTCGTACTATCGCGATGTTCGCTTAATTACGATGGAATGCGCATAAGCGCGAAAAACGATCCAAATTGCGCGACGAATGGATTTTTGACAAGCCAAACACTAAAGAATAATATTATAATGCTTAAATAAATTTTTAGATGTTCGGATGTAGTCAGAACGTAAGTTATGCGCGAAAGTGCAAACTTGTGCACTTTTTGACGCTTTTAGTCCCTGAATGACCCAAAAGTTTATTTTAGCACACCGAACCCCTCAAAGCCTATTTCTAAGCTATGTAAAGGATATTTAGGGTGTTTTTAACTTATGTTCATGTTCTGGAATGTCTGTTACAGTTCAAATTGGCATACTTTCGCAGTTTGTCACTTTAGTCCCTGTAGGCGAATTAACTTGTTTTTGCCATACCAAAGCCTTCAAAACTTATTTCTAAGTTATTTAAAGGTTATTTCAGGTATGTTAAGCCTATTTCACTATTCTGGAGTGTTCGTTGTATTAAACTGGTTATATTTACGCATCAGTGCGCGTATAACTTTCCAGAAAGCGATTTAGAGCTTGAAATTGAACAAGAATTGATATGTGCAAAAGATACACATACTTATACAGATCCCAAGTAAGAAATACAATATTTTGTTGGTTTGGAATTTGTTTGATGGTCGCAGTGACCCAGGTGTCACAGTCTCCCCTACTTTAGGAAATTTCGTCCAGAAATTTATTCGTAGGAGTCCATCTGTGACTTTGTGGCAAGTAACACCAGAGATATGCAAGGCATACTCTTGTCATTTCCTTAACGGACATTCTTCAGAACGAAAATGAACTTACGGAGTCATTTTCAATGGTTGCTTCATCCGAAATGGAAATGAAGAGGAGAAACAAAAGGATATTCATTTCCTCAACGGACAATCTTCAGAAACGTAAAATGAACTTACAGAGTCATTTTCAACGGGTGCTTCATCAGAAATGGAAATGAAAAGGATAATCAAACGAATATTCATTTCCTCAACGGACAATCCTCAGAAACGAAAATGAACAAACGGAGTCATTTTCAACGGGTGCTTCCTCAAAAATGGAAATGAAAAGGATAATCAAACGGATATTCATTTCCTCAACGGACAATCTTCAGAAACGAAAATGAACAAACGGAGTCATTTTCAACAGGTGCTTCCTCAGAAATGGAAATGAAAAGGATAATCAAACGGATATTCATTTCCTCAACGGACAATCTTCAGAAACGAAAATGAACAAACGGAGTCATTTTCAACGGGTGCTTCCTCAGAAACGGAAATGAATAGAGTTAACTTCTAGGCACATGACAAAACTTGTTGTGGTTTCTGTGCACTAAATTCCATAATTATGTATGCATCCATAATTACGTAATTCCTTGCACAGTCCGCACAGTTTGTCTTGTAATGTTTAGGGGAGGAAAATCAAACCTGTGATGAGGGTGACTAGACTACCATAGGGTCCTTTTAATTAGATCGACAGATGATCTTATTAATTTGGCCACCAAGGAGTCCTTTCAGCTATATCATCACATGATGTTCCTAACCAGATTTTTGGATCTATCTGTTTAACTAGACCACTCAAGGGGTCTAATTATGGAGTAGTACTTTATAACCCAAGGGACTTAACTACAACGTAGAAGTCCATTAAGGATTTTAGATAACAAAAACTTGGATTACACCAAAAACATAAAAGGGAACACATAAGCACATAATCACATAGTTGCTTAACTCAGTTATTAATTTGTTATTAACTTGTTATCGATAAAAAATGGATATGGAAACCAGTCGATGGAATTCAATGTCCTCTGGGATCTATCTGAAAAGATAGGATGATCTCCCAAAATTCAATTTTTTTCAAAGAAACGTAATATTCGAATTAAGGAACACAAAAATTTTAGGATTTACGGAAATATCCTTAAGTACCCTTGTTAAGGATTTATAGTGGTACTTTGGGTATTCGTTCAGTGTTGTAACTTGCGCCTTGTACTTCGTTTCCTTAGAAGAACCGGGTACTTAGGAATTTCGTGGAAAACGCAAGAGATCATAAGATGGAAAAAAATTTTGGGGGTAGTTTGCTTTACAAGGAATACGATTCCTTGCTTGTCGTTATTGTAGGGGATATGTTCTTTATACATACAACCACATAAATACATTGCAATGTAAATAAAAGATTTATTTATAAACAATGATAACAACTGTTTCATGGACCTTGACAACAAAAGAAAATAATACATAAGACGTGATTTTTTTCTAAACGATGCTGTCTTCTGGTCGGTCAGATGCTCATCCCTATGCTGGATTTGCATTAGCAAGCTTTGGGCAATTCCTTTGGAAATTACCCATCTCGCCACAGTTGAAACAAGAACCTGGTAGAAAACGACCTTGAGCAGGATTGTTGCCAGCTTGGTTTGGTGCAGCTGCAGCTGGGCAAACTCTTGTTGTATGGCCTATAAGTCCACAAGTTTGCCATTTGCGGCACTTTACATTGGCATGTTGATGGAGGCTACATTGGTTGCACAAGGGTGCAGTTCCATTGTATGGCTTCCTAGCAGGGGGTTGAGCTGGTTGGTTGGGGACGGCTGGATCATTGTGAGTGGCCATGGCGAAGTTATGAGAAGCCTTTCCCTTCTTTGACTTCTTAGGAGATCCAGTCTGTTCATCCATGGTCTTTGATTCCTCGATTGGGTTCGATTCCTCGACCGGTTTCTTGTCACCTTTTCGGAAAAGTTTACCTTTCCTGATCTTTGATTCAGTCAAGGTTGCAGATAGCTCAATGGCCTGTCTAACTGTAGTAGGGTTGCTACCAGTCACAATGTCTTGTATTGAGTCAGGGAGGCCATCAATGTACTTTTCGATTGCCTTATCCAAAGGCGTAACCATGTTTGGGCATAACAGACTTAACTCCTCATAACGGTCCGTGTAGGCTTGATGCTCACCGCTATCTTGCGTAAGATCGTCAAATTCCCTTTCCAAGGCCCTGATCTCGTGACGAGGACAGAATTCCCTCATCATAAGGGCCCTAAGTTCAGCCCATGTCTGTGCTAGAGCAACTTCTGCACCACGATCTCTCATAACCCCGTTCCACCACGTAAGGGCCCTCTTCTGGAACACACTCGAAGAAAAATCGACCTTGCGATTGTCAGGACACTGCACGTGGCGGAAAGTATTCTCAATGCTCTCGAACCATTGAAGAAGCCCAGTCGCTCCCTCAGAACCACTAAACTTGAGTGGTTTAGCCGAGTTAAAACTCTTGAAATTGCATGGACCATTGTTGTTGTTGTTGGCTTGGTTCCATTGAGCAAAGAGGTTTAGGAATTGAGCAGCCATTTGCTGCGCAATGATTTCTGCCAGTTCGGCAGTCGCTATCTGGTTTTCGCGTCGAGGAGGCATTCTAAAAGAGAAACAAGAAAGAAAACAAATGAAATGGCATTGGGTAAGAATAGAATGTTACAATTACCGACCATAATCATGGTTGATGGTCATTTGTTTGAACCACGAAGCAAACAAACAACACAAAGGCTGAATCAAAGCAAATAGATCCTCATAGTGTATCGCGAAGACATGCTCGCCTATAAGTGGACACTCACCCCAAGAGTTCCCAGGTAAGAGTGACTGGTCCGATTATGTGGATTTGTACGAACACTCTAGCCTTAGACAGAAAACTCAGGGTACAGGCATTCACTCTTCCAGTTTGCACGTGTTCACACTATTTAGGACAAAAACTTTGACGAGGTTTTGAAAACTCAAAGGGGTTCAAAACCTTATAACAGAGGGTTCAAAACCTTACAATAGAGGGTTCAAAACCTAGAAATCAATCATCCTAGAACAGATGATTAGTTTTCAAAGCGGTTTTGAAATTTATGTTCTTGTTGTGGTTGTCGCCTATGGATAGGTGACAGTATTGTTTTATGACTAAACGCAGTAAACTCGCGTTAGGGTCCTAAGAAGGTTATAGACTAGGTCAAAGCATTACTAATAACCTAATTCCCTATAACCATTGGCTCTGATACCAACTTTTCTGTCACACCCCGACCACGTAGAACATACAAAACGTGGCGGAAACGTCGGGGAGTGTTGTAACAGAATTAATTGTTTCAAATCCATGGCAATTGAAGTTTCGTTTTATTAATCAAACATGAAAGTTTACATTGTTTTAAACAAGAACTAAAGAGTACATAACATAAATTAACTAGTTCTTGTCTCGTTTTAAGTCACTAAGGCACAGGTCCGCCTAAGTATGTCTTGATAAGTCCTATGCATCATCTCCTGAAAACACATGTGAAAATAGGTACGTCAGCATAAAAATGACTGTGAGATACATAGGTTTTGTGAAAACAGAATTCATGACTTATGTTTGAGAAAATGTTTAGTCATGAACCTTGTAATTTGCTTTGTCTTGTAAATCATTTGAAAAACGATAAGATCAGATGATATGTATAAATAAGAGAATAATGTATGGTTAAATGAATAACCATGTAAAATGAGTTTGTATAAGATAAGTTGTTTGTAAATCAATGTCTTGTGAAAAGTATGTTATTTGTATAAAATGTTATATGTCTCAAATTGAAATGATTCAAATAACGCTACAATATGTGATACCATACAAACACTTATGTATAGGAAGTACCAGCGGCGTATCCACCGTGCTTGTATCATATTACATACGCCTCGTTACTTAAATCACTTACTCAAACCAAACCACCAAAGTAAAATGTTTAACAATTGTAGAAATGTTTATGTATAGTCAAATGTCTATTGTCAAATGTCAATCATGTCAACAGATACAACTGGTTCACACGGTTCAATAGTTACAAACGGTTCATATAATCGAAGGGTTACGACGATTCACATAGTCAAATGGTTACAACGGTTCAAAATGTAGTATAATGTGTTCATATGTTGGATGAGCATATGCAACAGAAATGTAATGTAAAACAATGTACTAAGTATGCACGTAATGGACATACATAGCATAAGTGTAATGTAAAACAATGTACTAAGTATGCACACAATGGGAGTACGTAGCATGAAATGTATTGTAAAGTGATGTACTAAGTATGCACACAATGGGCATACATAGCATAAAAGTGTATTGAAATCATGTACTATAATGTACTAATAAACATAGCAAGTATATGATGTGAAAACAGGAAAGCATGAAAGTAACAAGTAGGCACATGTGTTTCACCCCAAAACAGTTTGGAAAACAGTAAAAGAGGGGTCTATGTACTCACATAAACTCCTTGAAAACATTTAAAAGAGGGGGTTCTATGTACTCACTTGAGATTGCTTAGTAGTCCTTGAGTAACAACCAAGCAATGCTAGAGATCACGGATATCAAACGGCACCTAATATAGGTAACTACCTTAATAAACCGGACCTATATCGGAGGATTGGATAGAATGAGGGCTCGTAAACCAAATGAGTATAGAAACTCATGTACTATGGTTTAACAAAGCCTACATACTAAATGAAACCTAACCTAAGTGCTTACGACCCATCACGACCCGTTTAGGTAGCTTATGCTATTTTAACGCGTCGTTCGCGTGAAACGCGTTCGGACCGCTTAACTAGTCCTATGATAAGTAAGATATGCCTTAACATGTCTAATATTGTTACTAAATCAGTTTAGATACCAAAAGTTATGTTACATATGCTTAAAATGAATTTTGGCGTAAAAAGGGCATTTTGGTAATTTACCTAAGGCATATAAACTACCTATCATATAACTACTTAAACGAAGCGACCATAAGGTATAACCTCGGAAGGTTATTCCCTATAAACTATGGTCACCTAATGTGCTTGGTCGGATCCTAATGATCGACCAAACGGGTCGGGTTCGAAAGTATAAGCGATTGTTTAGATCGCTTACCTTACGACCCTATATAAGCACTAAACTAAAAGTGACGAGCTAAGCATGTTAAAACATGCTTAACTAAGTTAGAAAACAAGTTTGGTGTCAAAACAAACGGTTTTGATACCCATAAGTAGTTTGGTTACAAAATACGCAAGAATACGTATTCTGGCCGAAACTACGGCTCGTCACTGAGCCTAGATAACGTGGTAATCAGTAGGTATAGTCACTAGGGACTATAACCATCGTGATTACGCTCACGTTATGAAGTTCAAACGAACTTCGCATTGACCATAAACTGGTCAATGCAGAAAGTCAAACAAAGTTTGACTTTCGGACTCGAAAAGAAATAAAAGAACGAAGGAATACTTACAAAGGGTCCCCGAATGCTAATCTTGATCCAAGTAGCTCAGGTATGAAACAATGGTTTCAACTTAGAGCTTCTAAGATCAGATTCTTGTGGGTTTTGAAATGGGGGTGGATGGGTATTTATAGTATTCTTCGAACCGTTAAGATCGTTTCTTGAATAACGTGATCGAATCTCGTCCGTACACTTGTTGGAATGTTGTGGTGACTAAAAATGGCCCCTCATGAACTGAAAGGGCAAGTGTGGGTGTGTGGTTGGGAGCTTAACAGCTGTAATCTGCTGTTTAAATTGATCTTATCTGATCTGGGAGTCTGACGCGGGCCGCGTAAGAGGACACACTAGTCTTACGCGGGCCGCCTGGCCTGACTGGTCAGAAACCAACTTTCTGAAATGACAGTTTTGGTCCTTGTTGTGTTTTAAAGCCTTTTCCGACACGTTTAAGGCCCGTTAAGCCAACTTTAAGGCCCTAAAATGATGCCTTAACATTGTGGGCATGAAACATGCTCAAAAATATGTCGGATGTCAGTTCGTTTGGTCGTGCTATCGCGATGTTCGCTTAATTACGACGGAATGCGCATAAGCTTGAAAAACAATCCAAATTGCGCGACGAATGGATTTTTGACAAGCCAAACACTAAAGAATAATATTATAATGCTTACATAAATTTTTGGATGTCCGGATGTAGTCAGAACGTAAGTTATGCGCGAAAGTGCAAACTTGTGCACTTTTTGACGCTTTAAGTCCCTGAATGACCCAAAAGTTTATTTTAGCACACCGAACCCCTCAAAGCCTATTTCTAAGCTATGTAAAGGATATTTAGGGTGTGTTTAACTTATGGTCATGTTCCGGAATGTCTGTTACAGTTCAAATTGGCATACTTTCGCAGTTTGTCACTTTTAGTCCCAGTAGGCGAATTAACTTGTTTTTGCCATACCAAAGCCTTCAAAACTTATTTCTAAGTTATTTAAAGGTTATTTAAGGTATGTTAAGCCTATTTCACTATTCCGGAGTGTTCGTTGTATTAAACTGGTTATATTTACGCATCAGTGCGCGTATAACTTTCCAGAAAGCGATTTAGAGCTTGAAATTGAACAAGAATTGATATGTGCAAAAGATACACATACTTATACAGATCCCAAGTATGAAATACAATATTTCGTTGGCTTGGAATTTGTTTGATGGTCGCAGTGACCCAGGTGTCACAGTTTGTATAGGAAAAGTGGTTACAGGTTGTTAGGCTGTTAGACGTCTCTTTCATGGTGACGTCAGCTGAGATGCTTCAGTGGTTTGGTTTGCCTATAAATGGAGCAGTACTCTGTACTGTTACATTTGATTGACTGAGCGAGTTCTTCTCCTCTAGTCCAATCCTTTCATCTTGTGTGCAATCAACCATGGAGTATCAGGCTGAGGGGGAGTTTAGTTTGTAAGCTTGCATTGTAATCGTTTGCTTTGATTTGTAATCTTTTGACTTGATGAAAAGCATGTGTTTATCAAAACTATCTTCCTCTTTGATTGTGTTTACAAAGTTTGTATTCATTTCCGCTGCATATTTCTTTGAATCATGTTTGTTAATTGTTCATTTATTACAAACAAACACAATCATGAGAGCCTCAGATCCTAAAAATTGGTATCAGGGCCTGGACAGTCAAATTCGATCTAACAATCAATTTGACATAACAGTTCAGCTCAAAATTCATTGATACTAAGGTTGATTGTATTCTGTTGAACAACAGAGTAACGAGTAATTACGTTCAAAATTGCTATTCAAAAACTCTGTAAAACAACCAAGATGTCATAAGATACACAAATTTCACACAACAAGTGATGTCATGCACAAGTCACCCATAGTTTTCAGATCTGAAAACATGTCTGGTAACTATGGTATGATCATTTCTTTCCAAAATTGATTTCAACTGTTGTTATGAAATTTGTGATGGTTTCATCATGTTTGATGCTAAAGTATGAACCTTAGGTTAACAAAAACCTATGTTCATAAAAACATTAGTGTTTTTGCTAACATAAAAAGAGGGAAATTAAAACTTTAGTCATTAGATCTTATGTGTTGAAAAACAGGTTGAGAATCCTCAAAAGGACCAAATCAACCTTGTTAAAAATACATTAAGAAAATCAGGGGTCAAAATAGTCCGAATCATATGTAATGTGAGATTTGATAATGTACAAATGTGGCCAGATCTCTCAAAACATTACTGCAAAATGATTCTGGATTAAGTATTCCCTCAATAAAGACCTCCCAGTAAGTATTTCATTACTTATAAATGGAAAGGGAAGAAGGAAAATCACAAAAACTCATAAGTGTGTTTATCTCAAAACTTTTGAAGTCAAATGAAAAGAGTATAAATATAAAACACTTAAGAGTCAAAAATTGGGGTAACAATGGTCATTAAGCAACTGTGTGCATTCATTGGTTCAGGAAAAGGTTCAGGTAACAATAGTATTTCCAGTGAATAAGCTTACAAGAGGACTAGACAAATTTTCAAAATCATCACATGGTAACAAAGTTTATAACAGGGTTTTCAAAAACTCATGAGAACATGTGTCCTCATTTTTGTTGTAAATCAATCAACGAGAAAAAGGTCTCAAACAGTGGTTATTACAATGTATTTCAAACCACTGACCATTTTTCATAAAACTTGAGAATGATGTGATTGCGTGTCTTATTGGGAAATTTACCAGATCCTTCTGATGCTGTTTTCAGAAAATCCTTTAATCATTTTTTTAAAAGGGTTTTCTCAAATAAACAGGGTATATCATTCTTTATTTTTTTAAGAATGATATATTTTGTACTTTTGCTTGTTTTTGTTGCCAAAAGTTTCAAACTCCTGTCAGGATGTTGACCCATCATTTTTTTTGTGAAATTATCCTTATAAATTGATCAAAAGGAAATGGTGCAAATGTCAAAGGTCATGTCTTACTCAGGTTTGCCTTGAACACTGATCAAAGATTGATTGTTAAACAGATCTTAAAAATACTTGGGTACTCATGTTTTAATTCAAATATTATAACGAAAATGAGTAGCCATAGTAAAAAGTTTCCATCATCTGGGGTACTAAACCACTGTCAGGAATCTATAAAATTTTCAAGACTTGAATTGACATGTGGCAAAACACTGAATGAAAATTCCTGTAAAAGCTGTTGACATATTGAACTTGACGATATGCATCTAAAATGTATTTTGTTAAGGACAGAAATCTTGCAGATATTTTATAATCATCTTCAAATGACTGGACATGATATTGTGGTTACACAAAATAAAATCATTCCTTTCATCTGAACAAAAGATGATCAAGAATTTTGTCAAAAGCTTATCCACTGTTGCACTAAAAGTTGCGGACATACTAGCCTTTCAAATCCTTATCATTACTTTACCCCTAACCACTGTTTTGTTCAAACATCTGTTTCCTAAATACTGTCCACTGTTGAAAGTCAACCTCTGATCTTTCATTTTCTTGGCAAGCACTGATGCTCAAAATCAGTGTCTTATCCACTGATATGCTATCCACTGATAGTAGAAATCACCCTCTGCTCTCTTATTGTTACCGTTGTAATCACTGATATTTACTTCATCAGTGGTTCTCCAAAACAACTGTCCTCCATTATTCATCTTTTCATCAGAGGTTGGCACGTGGTCAGTTCTTGGCCATCAGATCTTTGTAACCGCTGCCACATCAGCACTTACTTTTTCCCTAAATAAAACCCTGATCAAAACCCCCAAACAGGGTTTTACACTGTCGAATTGAATTCCAAAATTCTCTTCTCAAAGAAGTTTCCAAACTTTCATCACAAATCATTCTTCGTTCTTCTTCATCAAATCATTCCAAAAATGACGAAATCAAAATCAAAATCATCATCATCTTCCAAAGAGGTCGCTCAAACGGCCGCTGAACCCATTGAAATCCCATACAAATCCCCTCACAACTACTTGGGTCTACTCACAAAACCCACCAACAACCATACCTTCGATTCCATCATCGAAATCATGACTGCATCAAAGTATAAAACTTTGCTAACAGCAGATGCTCCAATCTACCAACAAACCCAGAGAGAGTTTTGGAAAAATGCTACTCTTGAAAAACAAGACGATAAAGTCATAGCCATCAACTCCTCTATACAGGGTAAAGCGATTCAAATTACTCCACAATCAATCTCAGAAGTCTTTAAGCTTGATGATCAGAAAGGTAAAACTTCTTTTTCTAAAAGCGAGTTGAAAACTGATTTTCTGGGAAGGGGGTATGTAGAACGAACAAAAAGGGATACCTTAAAAAAAAGGTTTCTTCCCTTCTGCACCTAGGTTTTTATTTCACACTCTCTTGATGTGTGTTTCAAATAAAACAACTGCTTTTAATGAAATACCATTAAAGATCCAATGTCTGGGTTATGCCATTTTACATAATGAAAATTATAACTATTCCCAGGAGATCTTTGATGATTTGGTGAAAAATGTTGATAGCAAAGCATTTCTACTTTTTCCAAGGTTTCTAAGCTACTATTTTAAACAAAAATTTGGAAAAGAAAATGAAAATCTGCTCAAACAAGGTGTTTATTTTCAAATAAAAGGTTTAACACCTGAAACAATCACTAGAATGTTAGCACCTTTAAAAACAAAAGCAGAGGTGCCTGAGCAGAATTTAGCAGTTACCACTGCTCCTCAGGTATCAGCTGCTGAGCCCACTGCTCCAGGTGATCATAGCAGCACAACCACTGCTTTGAAACCCACACCTGCCATTATCAAAAAGACCAAAAAGAAAACATCCAGAAATCCCTCCAAACCCAAAACAAAGGAAACTCTGGAAGATGAGATCCCAGAGCCACTGCCAGTGACAACACAAATGTCACTTACAACCACTGCTGCTACTTCCTCACAGCAGATGGAAGAAAGATCTCCACCATTGCCTCAAACTCCTCCTGCATCCTCACAAAAGGATCAGGTTGTAAACACAGGGACCCCACATTATGAAGCTCTGAATTCACTCGGATCCATCTTCCTCAGTCCTGATCCCAAGGACATGTCTCTTTCATCACCTATATCTTCACCCCTCACATTACCACAGTCCATAATACCCTTGTTGCATGCAGTTGCTATAGCTCAGACACAAACCAGTTCCTCTCTATCACCTATCACTGAGAGTATACTCCAACAAGTGACTGGGTCTGATGCTTATACCTCTGCTATCCCAGCAACAACTGAGGAGGTTACACTACAGGAGTTACAAGTAATTCTTGACAGTAGTTCAAGTGGAGCAGCAACTACAAATGTTGGATCAACAGATCTATATTTGGACAGTTGTTTCATCAGTTAGACTCCTTTGAAGGCAATTTCTTCTATAGCACCTCTAATAACCACTAGTGAAGCTGTTTTGACCACTGGTACAATCAAAGGGTTATCAAGTGCTGAAGAAAGAAGTTCCCAGTATCGAGAACAAGGGGCATCAATGGATGATTTTTGGAATTTTGTTCCTAAATCAAACATTGATATAACCACTCCAGGTGGGGAACCAGATGATTCCATTAATTTGGATGATGATTCAAAATATCAGGAATTAACGGGCAGAATCGAAAACCTTGAAACTTCTGTTGCTGAAATAAAGGGTATGGTACAGCAGCTGTTAAAAGCTCAAAATACACAACCCACTTTTGTTCCAGCTCAAGCACCTGCACAACCTGCACCTGCTGCAAATGAGTGGTGGAATATATTCCAACCTCTGCTCCAACAACAAAGACAAATGGCTGATCAACAGCATGCTATACATGTTCAAGAGCTGAGAAACATGATGGAGTCAAGGTTCAAAGATACCCAAGCAGACATCAAGGCTATAAAGGCCAGCATCCTAAACACCATTGGCAAAGCTCCTCCCACTATACTCTTCATTGATAACCCCCCTCCAGATAATGCCAAAAAGGGGGAGAAAATCAAGCAGTGGAGGAAGAAAGGAATAGAAGATGGTCTCTATATTGAACCAGAAAAAGAAAACATGACCAAAAACATTCCTTTGCCAGATGGTAGCAAGAAAATTGATGAGACCATAATGCACTTGCAGAAGCAAAAGCGAGTGTTAAAAGAGATAGAGAGGCTAAGGATAAAGCCAGGTGGGAACAGGAGAAAAGAGCATATATAGAGCTGAATGCACAGGGTACTTCTGGGTCAAAGGATGATGAAAATCCTAAGGATGAAAAGAAGAAGCCCACTAGACAAGTGAGGCAACCCAAATCCACACCATTCAGACCCACAAAGCATACATCCAAACCACCTCCAAAAGGCTCCAAACCTCAAACCACAAAATCTCAAACCTCCATCCAAACAGTTGATATGTCAGTAGTTTCAAAAACTGCTAGCCAAACAGCTACCATCTCTTCAACACACACCAATACAACACACACCACAACCACTGCCTTACCACCACCACCATCTCCTCCTGCCAAAAAGCAGAAGACATCTACTGACACATCAGTAGTTGTAATGACAACAGAGGTTGAAACACCAATTGTTTCAACAGCTGTTTGTCAGTCATCCATCACTGCTCTCATCAATGTCACATCACCACCAACACCTCCTGCTAAAAAGCAGAAGACATCAGATGTTACAACATCTGTTGTAATGACAACAGTAGTTGAAACACCAGTTGTTTCAACTACTGTCAGTCCAAGCACCCTCACTTCACTTCAAGCCATCTTCACTTCAATCAACAAATCACCCAAAAGCACTCCTTCACTAGAGAAAATTTACTCCAGAAAAAGAAAAACAACTCAGGCAGGTGATGACAAATATGAGCCTATGGCTGCAAAATATCCACTGGAACCTGAAGCTGTAAAAAATGAGATGAGACAATTCTACACTGAGGATGATCCTTCAAAAAGAAGATTTCCTTCTCTCATATGCTTCATAATCCCAGAAAATATGGATGCATATATCAAGCTCAAAGCAAGGCAGGCTAAGATAAGAGCCAAACTTGAATGTGAAGATCAAAGTGACCAAGCCATTTCTGAAAGAATGGAATTTTTGCTCACCAAAGTCAAACAGATGGAAGACTATGCAAGAGATCTGAGCAAAGAAATGGCAAATTTACCACCCAAAACAGATCTACGAAAAGAAATGAGAAAAGAATATCTTGCATACATCATGAAAGAAAAATTCTATCCAGCTGAAGAAAAACAATTCGAAGAATGGCCAATAGTTGCATTAAAGCATGAGGCAAACAGAATTGAAAGAATCAAAAATGATCCAAGCAAGAAGATGAAAGCTCCAAACTGGAGTAAATACAAAAAGCTCATTGCTGATCTTACTTCAGAGTACAAAAGGAAGAAACAAGAGCTGGTGGATGCAAAGGTTGAACATGCCAATGTCATAGAAAAATGGACTAGGCAATATACAGATGAGGCCTATGAGAGGCTAAAGAAAAGGAAGATGACAGATTCAAACACACCAAAGAAGTCTGATCACATAAAGCCAGAATAGCAAATCAAAACTTCTGAACCACTGCTCACATCAACAGACATCTCAGACATTGAGAGACAGGAACTGATTGATAAAGAGACAGCAGAAGATATAGCTGCAGCAAATGAGATCATCAACAAGGCTTTCAAACAAATAGCAGCTGAAAATTCTGAACTAGCAAAAGCTCAGGATACTGCTTCACAAATCTTTACAAGGCCAAAATCTCCCTACTCATCAGTCAATAAACCTCTCCCAAGAAACCCATTGGGTTCAAAAAATACTAAAATGGACGTCTGATCAAAAGACCCATGTATTAACCCTATTCCGATCTAATGGTGAAGTGAAGTACATATCAAGGAAACAAGCACTAGGCCTTGGTGTTGAAGATATACAGGATCTCCTTGAACTTACACTGTGCAGGGATGAGGATAACTCAAGTTCCAAGGACTTTGAAGTGGAATTTAAAAGACAAGCTAAGGAACTTCTGATGAGACAATAAAGATCTACAAATAATGAAGAGTTTTGGCATTATCTGTTCCAGGGGGAGATTGTTGGGATTGAACCCTACCAAAGGAACAGATAATGAAAGCCAAAATTGGTTCACAACAGTGGATTCATAATAAGCAGTAGTTTACAACAGGCTTTCCCCTTGAAAGTACTTATAACAACTGATGCTCTATATCCACTGTCCAAGTACAATTGCTGCTACCCTTTAAACTGCTAATAAAGCCCTGAAGAAGTAAACACTACTGGTTCAATCTACTGATGACAAAGCACTGCCCACTCAAGGACTGATCAACCTTGAGGAAAGCACTGATGGAAGAAGATAGCAGTAGTTTAATGTATTACTTGTCTTATGTAGAATCAGTGGTTAAGATTAGCAGTGTTTGTATAGGAACAGTGGTTATAGGTTGTTAGGCTGATAGACGTCGCTTTCATGGTGACGTCAGCTGAGATGCTTCAGTGGTTTGGTTTGCCTATAAATGGAGCAGTACTCTGTACTGTTACATTTGATTGACTGAGCGAGTTCTTCTCCTCTAGTCCAATCCTTTCATCTTGTGTGCAATCAACCATGGAGTATCAGGCTGAGGGGGAGTTTAGTTTGTAAGCTTGCATTGTAATCGTTTGCTTTGATTTGTAATCTTTCGACTTGATGAAAAGCATGTGTTTATCAAAACTATCTTCCTCTTTGATTGTGTTTACAAATTTTGTATTCATTTCTACTGCATATTTCTTTGAATCATGTTTATTAATTGTTCATTTATTACAAACAAACACAATCATGAGAGCCTCAGATCCTAACAACATTACTAATGCAAATTTAAATCTTACCATAGACAGAAACATTACAATCATTACAACAGACCTAAACCTAACAATGCATTTAGTTCAAAATGCATACGGACTGATACGTTTAGTTTAAAAAGATCGTAATACCTCATAGTAACTGAATTCAATATGTGACTCATTGATAACATACCTGCTAGGCATTTTTGAATTCAACCCAATTTTGATACGGCTTTGGATTTTGTTTTCACATTTGACTAACAGATCTAAAGCTTTTGCGTGTGCACAGTTGCTTCACGGAAATACGTCATTAGGCCTGCAGATTAACAAACTTATAGTTATATTCATTCCTTACAAAGAGAAGATAATTGAAATTTATCAAAAAAAAAAAAAAAGGTACAAAGTTGGCACCTATTAGAGCGGTGTTCCACTTGTTAACAATTTTTGTGAACGTTGTAGAACCTGAACTCATAAGAATTTGCCTCACACGATTTTCGAACACCTTCATGTATTCATCATCTACCCTTAAGAACGCAATTGTTGTACGCGCTTTCGTCTGTTCATTCTGCAGATTCGGTTTGTCTTTTCTATAAACTGAAACAAAGCTATTTTCCCACTCGAGAGTTGTGATGCTCCTAGGAAGATGGTTCTTCATATCCCAGAAAACACTTCTTTCGAGATTAACTGTTATAGAAATACAAGCGAAACAATAAGCCCAAGATAACAACAATGAAAAAAACTATGTAATTCAAATATTTATTTAGCATGTTTAAAGTGTTTACCGTCATGTTTCATCGACCTCATTCTTCTCTGGAAAGTCACCTAGATGTGGGTGGCACAACAGCAATTTAAACGTGTCTTTTTCGATCTACTACGCAAGAAAAAAAGTGTTAGAAGCTGAAAACTAAACTTCATATCAAGAGCCTATTCATGTGAAAACTGAAATAGGATATGCACTTTATTGATGTACCGAGAGTACAACCGTATAGGATGTCGCGTTTCAACTTTAGTGTCCCAGAAAGTGATGAACTCGTTAGGCATTTGTGGCGGGCCAGCAATCGCACCTCTGGATCAGATCATGAGCCTCTTTCCCAAATTGCGCCATGTTATCAGCAATCGCACTTTAGTGTCTCTTTCGATTACTACGCAAGAAAAAAAAAGTGTTAGAAACTGAAAACTAAACGTGGCATAAGAACATATCAAAATTAATTGAGATAAAGATTTTGACTTTCCAGAGCATAATCACGATGAGTGGACTTTTTGCCATCCCTTCATCTTTTAGATCTTCATTCCAAAATGAAGAAGTGGACTTTTTGGCCACCCCCTTCATCTTCTTCTTGTTCCCACTTCGTGACTCCAATTTTCAAGCAGTCTTGACTTCCGCCTAAATTATTGTTGTATTCTGGTTAGTCTAACACCTACTTTTTTATTTTTTTTAATTAACAAAATTCTTCTCTTCTTAAGGTACAAATATATACATATATATATAATGAATTTTGTTCTCTCAAAATGAATGTCATCCCCATAATCAGGTCAGATTGATCTCAGAGCGAAACTGCAACATACTTTAGATCTTCATGCCAAATCGACGCCTGTTGACGTATTAAGTTACAAATTTTTGATGATTTTACTCTTGTTTTCTGGGACACATTGTTGTTGTAATTGTATCCTCTCCTTTTCACTTTGTTATTTTTTTCTTTGATGAAATTGCTATGCAACAAAACTTACACTTTGCTGATGATACCCCTATAGAGACAATTGACTTTGGACAGAAAGAAACTCTTGATTTGACTCCCGTGCCATCAGTTGACTTTGGGCAGAAAGAAACTCCTGCTTTATCCCCAGATGCTTATTGCCGGCGGCATGAAATAATTGTATATGTAAGCACCAGTTACTCTACATTGTTGAATCAATAGAAGCTAAGTACCTTTCCGGTTAAAGCATCAAGTTTGGTTTTCACTTTACTAAGTGATTTTTTTGTCGCAGTGACTGATGATAGCGTTATAACTAAAATCAAACAGATTTTCTTATTTAAATCAAACAGATAGCGTTATAGCTAAATACCTTTCGGGTCCGAACGACGTCGTTCTGCTCAACCGGATTTGACGTCAAAGGTTAAATTTGTGGTTGAATAAGTAAATTGAAAACAAAAAAAGGCACCATACCCTCTTAAGTGGAGACCGTTTTTTTAATTAACATCTGTTCCACCAAGCATAAGTAAAATAACCGCTTTCTTAATCCACGAATGCCCATAGATTGAAGGTGCCAGTGATCTAGGCAGCAAGTTAAATGTATCTTCTCTCTCGGCTATCTTTTTAATGTGTTTCAAGTCCTCGAAACTATAAACTGGAGCGTTGGCCTCTTCGTTCAGTAGAGAAACATTGTTTGCTATAAGCACAGTCCTGCATATCATCATATATTTCGTTAAAATACCCAGATTGCCATGGTATAAGTGAAAGAAAATATAAACTGTAGGTATTTAAGTTAACCTGAATACTCCATTGACATTGCCTTGACTTTTCCCAGGAATAGCTTTGTAAACTCCAACAATTGCGACACAGTCTCCAGGTTTGCATGAGTCAACCAGATCATCTTCTGCGATGACATCAACAGTTCTCGGAAGTTGACTATTTGCATAAAATACAAATGAATAAGTAAATTGAAAACAAAAAAAGGCACCATACCCTCTTAAGTGGAGACCGTTTTTTTTAATTAACATCTGTTCCACCAAGCATAAGTAAAATAACCGCTTTCTTAATCCACGAATGCCCATAGATTGAAGGTGCCAGTGATCTAGACAGCAATTAGAGTAATAAATTTAAGTCATTATTTCTTATTTTAAATTCATTTTATTACCGAAACTCAAACCGTGGAATCAAACTTTTGGTTTCAATTTTCAATGATTTGGTTTTCGGTGATCAAAAACTGTTACTAACGGTTTGGTTCACAGTTTGGCCTAAAAACCGGACCGTGAACACCCCTACTCGAGATACATACCTGGCAAAGAAGTCCTTTCTTCACATCATCTAACTCCCATATGTTTGGTACAAACGACCTAGTAAGCAACTATAAATATCACTTCGTTTTGATAGTTCCTTTAGTTTCTCCACCTGCGGTTACACATAGATATTTGAGTAATATGTAAATCATGAATCAGCTAGTTGAGTTTATAAGAAGTTTAACATCATTGCCTGTTCTTCGTAATCCATTGGTGTTCCTTGATCATCTTGAGTAGGGCTCTGTTCAGTTTCAGTTGCATCCATTCTTGACTTGTCTGTCTTCTTTATGTGAAGACAATCGATGTAAGTCTGAAAATGAAAACATAGAAATTATAGAAACAATATTGAACACGAGAGGTTAAACAATGAGTGAACATTTACCTTGAATAAAGATTTGACAGTCCTTTGAGTTTGGCTAACTCTCACAGTCATAGCCCTATATATCCCTGTGATCTTTTGAACAAAAACAATAATTCAGATGTGAAGCAGAGTAACTAAAAAAACATGTGCAAACCCTTGTAAGATCACTAAAACTTGGCACTAATCTCGTTTATTCTTGGTTTGCTGATTCAAACTTTTATTAGTCAGTTGCAAACCTTTGTACACATTTAATAAAAAATAACACAGTAACTCTCTCTACACAAAGTTATCCATCCAAACTAAGCTTCCACTTCAACAGATCCCTGAACTTAAATCAAGCATCTACGAATCTTTTTTCTGTGAATCTTTAAGTTAACTTAACTTAACTAACTAACATATCAAAAACTAATACGAAGATATGATGTTGTTTTAATAAAAAATTGTCTCCTGCATAATAACAGATATTAATACCTAAATGTATTGGCACATCACCTCATTTTTTCCTTGAGTTTATGAGTCGTATCCTCATATGTATTGGCACAGATCGCTTCTATTGATTGTGTAAATGACAGTATAATGTCGCATAAATTATATGATCAATGAAAAACAATAAAACATGGAAATGTTCAAAACATAGAATTTGGGCTAAGAATATCCAAAAGGGGGGCCAAATGCAACCTTAAGAATGAGGCACTGGTGTGCAGTAATAGGAGATCCAGGGAAACCTGTGTTTGATCTTTAATCCAAACAGGTTTTACCGGTAATTTCACTGTCGTGCCTACGGGAGGGTGGGTTATCGAGTTTTCTCCGAAATTGGTGGTGGACTCGGGTTACTCTCGGAGTACTCCATTTGGTCCAGTGGGTGCCCCAAAAGTGCTCGAAATTGATTATGTTGGCCGTTCAAAAAAAAACAAAAAACAACCCCATATGATCACCCATTTGTAACATTGGTGTGACTAATTTCTAAAGAGAAGTCGGCAGTTGCTGTAACAACTCTCATCAAAAGTCCTAATTATTATTTTAATTTGGCCAATAGGAAACCCTAATTGAGAAACCCAAGTGATTCTGAACAAACCCTAAAATTTTCAGAACAATCAGAATCAGGATCAGGATCAGGGCCCCTAAAACTCAAGGGGGGTATACCCTAGTTAACGATTATCTAAAATTACTCGCTGTCAAAATTCGGAATTTAGAATCTGTCAAGTCAGCAAAGCTAGTCCCAACCGTGGCTACCCTATAACCTATTTTCAACCCTTACGGACCGTAACATTGTGAGTCTTACGGACCGTAAGCACCCTTACGGACCGTAACATTGTGAGGCTTACGGTCCGTAAGCAATGCAAAATTTTGACTATAAATAGTAGACATTGGCACTTGAATTCTGTCTTTGAAACGACGTAAATTCGCTTTACGTAGGCTGAGTTATAACAGAAACAGTCCCTAAAACACACACTGATCACGAAGTGCTACCGCAATCAGGGTAATAACTCGATCGCTATTACGATTCAACGTCCGATCGATTATAACTATCCAACGATTGTTTAAGTGCCGCTCAAATTGAGTTTATACTTTGTTAATTCATCGTGATTTCGACTTGAATGTTTGAGTGCTGTTCGAAATCGGACTATACTCTGTCATTCATTGTGAATCCGCTGAATTGTTAAGTATTGCACTTGTAAATTGTTGTGAGGGTTTAATCTCGTGAATTGTCGTAACTGCTGTATTAGTTACTAACCTGTTTGTGTGTGCATTGTTATTTAAATTAGGTTAATCAAGGCTAATCAGTAGGCTTATACTCTGCTCGTTAAATCTACAATGTGAGTCATTCTGTTTTTATCAAATTACTTTCAAAATCATGTTTATTTTCAAAGGTTATAATTACAGTGATTAAGTTTATGTAATCACCAAATTACAGCCGGTATGTGGGGTATTGTGCACATTACTACTGTTGTTATCACTTTAGGTGGGCGAACCTAATTAGTGATATTCGTCATTCATTGGGGCAGCCAATGGTGATATGACCACAGTCACCGAAATGAGTCGAGTGACAAATACTGTGGGTAGTTGGTTTGATATCAAAAACATTGTAATCTCTCTTAATACTGTGAATTATAACAAACGAGTCGTTTTAGTAAAACTGAATGATTCACTCAGTATTTCCCTGCTGACAAAACCTTTTTCAAACATGTTTCAGGTAATCTGTTATGAGCAAAGGAAAAGTGCCGTGGAGCACTACAAGCTTAGAAAAGTGGCTCAATGTAAATAAATAAAGAAACATGTTTTGAGAAATAAAGATTTCCCAGCGAAATCACTTTATTGTAAATTATGGGATTTATCCCTATATTATATATAAACGAGCAGTTTTAATAATTAATCGATCCTGTTTAAAAAGACTTCCGCTGTCATTTAATTAGATACCATCGGATTTCCTGCCTCGCGGCTCTGGACCGGGTCAAACCGGGGCCAAGGGCCATGACAAGAAAAGGTGGTATCAGAGCCACTGATTTAAGCTTACTATTGATTTTAGCCTATTAAAATAATTGAGAGATACTTAGGAAATTTAATTGCTATTCTGTGAAAACATGTTTTATTAACTGATTAATTGTTGAGTTACAGTATGGGTAAACAAAAGATTTCTGCTATCTACCACAAATTAGATACTGCACCCACAGAAAAAGGAACCTCTTCCTCCAAACACCCAGCAGATCTGGAAGAAGGGATTTTTGTCCGTAAAGCAAATTATGAAAATCCTCTCACCCAAGATAAAAGAAATTTGATTCTTAGAAAGGGACAGGAGAAAATAAAGAAACCCCAAGTCAAGAAAGTGAGGTTTAATTCAGAAATCCAGGAATTAAGCAATAGGCCACCTTGGGAAGACACATTAGATGAAAAATGGGCAAACCTTTATATGCTAGCTACCGTAGCAGAGAATGCAAACCTCTAAAATATCAATAAGCCTGGTCTAATAGAAAATTAATCCCCAGTAAATAAATAAAGTATAGTGTGTTCACTTTCCTGTAGTCTTTTCTACAAATCCGTATGCAATAAAACTTTAATGTTTATTTGTAAAACTTTGTTCCAAAGTTTTAACTTAGCATTTTTGTGCATTTTGCATATATGCTATCCAGCATGAGTGAGATATCGGAAGCATTTCAGAATCTCAACCTCTACCCAGTACCAATTGAAGTCTCCCACGACTTTACTGGTTATATTGCTGACATAGAGGAACCTCTGGAATTCCAAGCTCCACCGCTGGAAAAAGCAAAACTTAAAAAGAGAAGAAGATATGTAGGATGGAGGAAAGTGCGCAGGAGAAAGCCAGTTACTAGGAAACTCCCCAAAATAGAAAACCCTATAGACAAAGGAAAAGGAATCGAAACCGGAGAAAATTCTAATCCAGCAGAGATAGAAATCCGGAAAGATTTTAAACAAAAAGGAATAGAAATTTGAGAGAGTTCTAGACAATCTTAAGAAATCACATTTCAAGACGAAATAGACCGTCTACTAGCAAATTGTGATGTCATTAGCCCTATCCATAATAATCTATATCCTTACATCGAAACCCAACTTCCTGTAAATCTGGAACCAGCTATTCCAGACCCACTAATCCACACTCGACCTTTAGGTCAAATGGAAGAATGGTGGACAAATGACTGGCAATTCGAAAATATAATCAACAGTCCTTATTCCTTTCTTCCACATTTTGATCCAGAACCTATCCCCAATCCTCCAATGAGCAACGAAAACTTAGCCGAACTCCGTCAGTTCGGTGAAGAGCTGATAGGTACAGGGAATAGGATTCGGGAAATGGGGGAACAAATCTCCTGGAAATACGACGAAAGGGAGCGTCGCTACTAAACTGCCAGTTAACCAAAGAATAGTGGGGTTGGGAAAAATGTATGTATAATAATAATAATAATAACTAAACATAACTCTGTAAAATGTGAAATAAAACATTGTAAGATAAACAGTGTGTATGGATGCCTATATAATATATAAAGCAAAATAGAAGTCGAAACGGCAGACGGAAATTCTGTTAACATAAATAAGGTTTTGCAAGAAGGAAAGATAGAACTATTAGGCCATAAGTTTTCTGCAAACCTGTTACCTATGAAGTTAGCCGGATTCGATGTAGTGTTAGGAATGGATTGGTTAATAGCCAACCATGCTCGAATCCTTTGTGATAAGAATTCCATAGAAATTCAGGCACCTACCGGAGAAGTAATTAGGATTACAGGTGATAAACCACGTAAGCCTATGAAGTTCATATCAGTAATGAAAGTTGCTAATTATGAACGAAAGCAAGGAATAATGTATATGATTTCAGTAATCATTAGCACTAAGGATAAAGAACTTAAGGAAATTCCTGTAGTTTCAGAATACCCAGACATCTTTCCAGAAGAATTACCGTGGTTACCACCTGATAGAGAAGTAGAGTTTAGAATTCATCTAATTCCGGGTACTACACCAATAGCTAAGGCACCTTATCGATTAGCACCCACCGAAATGCTAGAATTGAAAAAGCAGTTAGATGAATTACTAAGTAAAGGTTTCATACAACCTAGTTTATCCCCTTGGGGAGCACCAGTGTTGTTTGTGAAAAAGAAAGATGGATCGATGAGAATGTGTATCGATTATAGAGAACTAAATAAAGTTACAATTAAGAATCGATACCCATTACCTAGGATTGACGATCTTTTTGATCAACTTCAAGGCGCTAGGTATTTTTCTAAGATAGACTTAAGATCCGGATATCACCAGTTAAAAGTACAAGAAGAAGACATACCTAAAACTGCTTTCAGAACTAGGTATGGCCATTATGAGTTTACAGTCATGCCCTTTGGACTAACAAATGCCCCAGCAGCATTTATGGACATGATGAATCGGATCTGTAAACCATACTTGGATAAATTTGTAATCGTATTCATCGACGATATACTTATTTATTCCAAAAGTCAGGAGGAACATTGCGAACACTTGCATGCACTCTTAACTTTGTTAAGAAAAGAAAAGCTTTATGCCAAATTCTCGAAGTGTGAATTTTGGTTAAAGGAAGTGCAATTCCTAGGACATATGGTGAATCACGAAGGCATTCATGTAGATCCTGCTAAAATAGAAGCAATCACCAAATGGAAGGTCCCACAAACAGCTATGGAAATTAGAAGTTTTCTAGGCTTAGCTGGATACTACAGACGATTTATTAAGGATTTCTCTAAGATAGTTGTACCTTTGACTAAGTTAACCTGTAAAGCCGCTAAGTTTGAATGGGGACATAGGCAAGAAGAAGCTTTTAAGATTTTAAAGCATCGATTGACGAATGCTCCAATTTTAGCATTACCCGAAGGAACAGAAGATTTTGAAGTATATTGTGATGCTACAAAATTAGGATTCGGATGTGTGTTGATGCAACGCAAGAAGGTAATTGCGTATGCCTCCCGGCAGTTGAAAAAGCACGAGGAGAATTATACGACTCATGACTTAGAATTAGGAGCCGTAATTTTTGCCTTGAAAATTTGGAGACATTATCTGTATGGAAGTAAGTTTACTGTTTATACAGATCATAAAAGTTTAAGATATATATTTGGGCAGAAAGAGTTGAATATGAGACAAAGAAGATGGATAGAAATCTTAAGTGACTACGACTGTGATATTCAATATCACGAAGGAAAGGCAAACGTAGTTGCAGATGCCTTAAGTCGTAAGTATCAGGAAAAACAAAAGCGAGTCCGTGCTCTTAGATTAAATCTATAAGTAGATTTAATGGAACAATTCAAGAAAATTCAGGAAACAGCAATCAAGGATGATGCTGAAGGAATGAAAGGTTATATAAAGGAACTAGAGCAAGGAAATGATGGAATTTGGAGATTCCACAAGAAACGAATTTGGGTACCTAAGCAAGGAGAATTAAGAAATAAGATTTTAGAAGAAGCCCATAAATCTAGGTATACTATGCACCCTGGAAACAATAAGATGTACCAAGATTTAAGAAAGAATTGTTGGTGGATAGGCATGAAGAAAGATATAGAAAGATATGTTTCTAAGTGTCTTACTTGTTCACAAGTAAAGGCTGAACATCAGAAACCTTCAGGACTACTACAACAATTGGAAATGCCTGTATGGAAATGGGAACTTATAACAATGGATGTTGTTACTAAGTTGCCTAAAACAAGAAAAGGTAATGATGCGATTTGGGTAATTGTGGATCGATTAACCAAATCAGCTCATTTTCTACCAATGAAGGAAACCTTTAGCATGGAAAGGCTAGCCAAGTTGTACGTAGACGAAGTAGTATCTTTACATGGAGTCCCACTCTCCATTGTATCAGATAGAGATAGTCGTTTCACTTCTCATTTTTGGAAAAGTTTCCAGCAAGCTATGGGAACTCGACTAAATCTGAATACTGCATATCATCCTCAAACAGACGGACAAAGTGAAAGGACGATACAAACCCTGGAAGACATGCTCCGAGCATGTGTGATTGATTTTGGTGGTAATTGGGATAACCACCTACCCTTAATTGAATTCTCCTATAATAATAGTTATCATTCAAGCATTGAAACTGCTCCATTTGAAGCACTATATGGACGTAAGTGCAGAACTCCAGTTTGTTGGGCAGAAATAGGAGAAAGTCAATTATCAGGTCCAGAAATTGTGCAAGAAACTACTGACAAGATAACTCAGATCAAGGAAAGACTGAAAACAGCTCGAGATCGTCAGAAGAGCTATGCAGATAATCGCCGCAAGTCGTTAGAATTTCAAGTCGGAGATAAAGTACTATTAAAAGTTTCTCCTTGGAAAGGAGTAGTTAGATTCGGAAAGAAAGGAAAGCTAAGTCCAAGGTACGTAGGACCATTTCCTGTGATCCAACGTATAGGACCAGTTGCTTATCGTTTACAACTACCAGAAGAATTAGCAGGAGTACATGATGTATTTCATATATCCAATCTCAAGAAATGCTTATCAGATGAATCACTGGTAGTACCTCTTCGAGATATAGAGGTAAACGAAAAACTGAAATTTGTTGAGAAACCTCTTCAAATTGAGGATCGAAAGATCAAGTTTCTCAAACATAAACGACTAGTTTTAGTCAAAGTCAGATGGAATTCAAAGAGAGGAGCTGAATACACTTGGGAGCTGGAATCAGAAATGAAGAGAAAGTATCCTCATTTATTCCAGTAAATCTCGAGGACGAGATTTTTATTAAGATAGGGAGAATGTAACAACTCTCATCAAAAGTCCTAATTATTATTTTAGGAAACCCTAATTGAGAAATGGCCAATAGGAAACCCTAATTGAGAAACCCAAGTGATTCTGAACAAACCCTAAAATTTTCAGAACAATCAGAATCAGGATCAGGGCCCCTAAAACTCAAGGGGGGTATACCCTAGTTAACGATTATCTAAAATTACTCGCTGTCAAAATTCGGAATTTAGAATCTTTCAAGTCAGCAAAGCTAGTCCCAACCGTGGCTACCCTATAACCTATTTTCAACCCTTACGGACCGTAACATTGTGAGTCTTACGGACCGTAAGCACCCTTACGGACCGTAAGCACCCTTACGGACCGTAACATTGTGAGGCTTACGGTCCGTAAGCAATGCAAAATTTTGACTATAAATAGTAGACATTGGCACTTGAATTCTGTCTTTGAAACGACGTAAATTCGCTTTACGTAGGCTGAGTTATAACAGAAACAGTCCCCAAAACACACACTGATCACGAAGTGCTACCGCAATCAGGGTAATAACTCGATCGCTATTACGATTCAACGTCCGATCGATTATAACTATCCAACGATTGTTTAAGTGCCGCTCAAATTGAGTTTATACTTTGTTAATTCATCGTGATTTCGACTTGAATGTTTGAGTGCTGTTCGAAATCGGACTATACTCTGTCATTCGTTGTGAATCCGCTGAATTGTTAAGTATTGCACTTGTAAATTGTTGTGAGGGTTTAATCTCGTGAATTGTCGTAACTGCTGTATTAGTTACTAACCTATTTGTGTGTGCATTGTTATTTAAATTAGGTTAATCAAGGCTAATCAGTAGGCTTATACTCTGCTCGTTAAATCTACAATGTGAGTCATTCTCTTTTTATCAAATTACTTTCAAAATCATGTTTATTTTCAAAGGTTATAATTACAGTGATTAAGTTTATGTAATCACCAAATTACAGCCGGTATGTGGGGTATTGTGCACATTACTACTGTTGTTATCACTTTAGGTGGGCGAACCTAATTAGTGATATTCGTCATTCATTGGGGCAGCCAATGGTGATATGACCACAGTCACCGAAATGAGTCGAGTGACAAATACTGTGGGTAGTTGGTTTGATATCAGAAACATTGTAATCTCTCTTAATACTGTGAATTATAACAAACGAGTCGTTTTAGTAAAACTGAATGATTCACTCAGTATTTCCCTGCTGACAAAACCTTTTTCAAACATGTTTCAGGTAATCTGTTGTGAGCAAAGGAAAAGTGTCGTGGAGCACTACAAGCTTAGAAAAGTGGCTCAATGTAAATAAATAAAGAAACATGTTTTGAGAAATAAAGATTTCCCAGCGAAATCACTTTATTGTAAATTATGGGATTTATCCCTATATTATATATAAACGAGCAGTTTTAATAATTAATCGATCCTGTTTAAAAAGACTTCCGCTGTCATTTAATTAGATGCCATCGGATTTCCTGCCTCGCGGCTCTGGACCGGGTCAAACCGTGGCCAAGGGCCGTGACAGTTGCCGACCAAATGAAGTTAATTTTGCATGTATAGTATGTGGGTTCTGCTATGAACAAGAGAGAAATATTGGGAGAAAATTGATTCAATCTCATAAATCATCTGACATATACATAGTATATATATACTAGTACAATAGAATCCCTAAAAGCCTAAAGCCCATAAACATTGGGTTGGGCCATAAAATGGTTGCATTCATAACACTCCCCCTCAGAAATTTTATATTATACACTATCAACATTATACATTGGAAGATATTGGCTCGATTCTTCAGGACCGATATTAACTGACATTTCAGGATCAGTTATACTGCCTCATTAAAACCTTGCTAAGAAAAACCCAGTGGGACAAAAATTAGTCAAGGAAAAAGAGTACAGTGTGTATATTACTCCCCCTCAATTTTGCATTTATATCTTGATAATGTGGAATCCAATCCTTTTTTACCAAGTGCTTAATTTGATATTTGATGTACTCTTCTTTAAATTGAGTGGTGCAGTTTGCATCGTCTTCATACGGTATAACTTGGACTTCCCTTGATCATCTCTAATCTACATTCTCCTTGAGTATGTTGAAATCTTCTACCTTCATAAATAAAATTGTATCTGCATAACGGGACTTCGGATTCTTCTTAAGGATCAATCGGTGTTTTGAGTTATGTAGAAATATCAACTTATCAATTAATGCGCTTTATAATTATGACTCGTTAAAAATCTTGCTAGGAAAACCCAGTGGGACAAAACCGTAGCTAAGGAAAAAGAGTATAGCGCATTATACATTATTAACAACATGCTTCAGAATGATGTTAAGTCGGCACTTCGGGACATACAAGATAAAGATAAACTGATGCTACTGGATCAGATATGTTGCCTCGTTAAAAACCTTATTAGGAAAAACCCAAATGGGAAAAACCTAGTGAAGGGAAAAATAGTGCAACATGTTTGCAAGATACATCAATGTTCCGATCACAATTAAATAAGGTACTTCTAGACCAATTATTTATCCATCCTCTTCTTAGGGACGATAAAATTATTTCCATATCTCAAGCAATCCGACAACCATTAGCGTACTCGTAATTAAATTTTATCTATATAACCTCTTCTGGATGTAGTCTGATTGATAAGAAAAAGTTGTACATATATATACTCGAACAGCGGGTCGAGAACTACACAGTGTAAAGGTCCTTCAAAATTTTCCCTCTTTAATTTGACGGTTCCTCACGATGATGTTTACATCATCAAATTGAACATTAAGAGTGAAATCTTAATAAGTAGATATGAGCGCCTCATTTCAAAATCAGCTAAGTTAACTGTATCACGTAGGACCAATGTTTCCTTTAAGATTTATATAACACATATGGGGTTATTGTTTAATAATGCTTTGGGAATTTTAATCCTTTGGGGATTTTCATGCAGATGTCATTTACAATTGTCTCGTACATGTATATGGTGACGACATCCATAAGTTTTATCTGAAGTCAATTTTGAGATTACGAGCTCGCTTAAAAATCTAAAGATTATCGCATCCACTAAAGGGGTATACGTTTCCTCATAATCAACTACTGGGATTTGGGAAAAATCTTTATGTTAAAAGTCGTACCTTTCATCACAAAATCTCATTCTTTACGTTTCTTTTTATTTAAAGACACCCATTTATAACCTACTGGTTTGACGTCTAAAGGTGTTTGAACGACAGGTTCGAAAACGTTTTGTTTGTTGAGCGAATTTAATTCAACCATTAAGTCGTTGAGCCGTTTTGGCTATTTCTGTGTGTGCACTCTTACACAGTTTCATGTTTGTAACCCTTTTCATCGATTACATTTATTTCTATAGCATATGCAAATATATCATTTCACGCGTGTTTCATTACGGTTTCCATATTGTACTATTTTGTACACAAGTCATTGAGATCTCATACTTGTTTGATAACTGAGTTTCTTCAAGAACTCCCTTATCCTCTTCTGGGGCTTCGTTAATATCTTCCAGGATTTCGTTAATCTCTTTTAGGATTTTATCAGCAACCTCTTCTGGGATTACACCAACTGCGTTGACTTACTCTTTTCGTATTTGTGGGATTTATATATTGGAACCGAGTTTACTCCCCACTTTTTTTTTCTAATATGGTAATCATTTTGTGATTACTTAAATTTGAGTAGGTGAGTTAAGGGCTGGTATATGTAACCTTGTCACTTTGTTTGTGTTTGTGAATACATCTCGTATTTCATTTGCTATTATTTGCAAATTCACGCTCCTCTGGACTTCAGATTTATATTGACCACTTCAGGGGTCTAAATTCAATAATGATGATGCATTTTCTTGTGTTGCCAGTCTTTCATTTTCTCGTCTCCCCCTAAGACTGGGAATACTGTGTACACATCCCATTTCACATGTTATGGTGGTGCTATTGGTACATAGGCTTCACAACCTAGTACAAAAAAATGGAAACTTGGTTCGCTTCAGGAGTCAAGTTATAATGGGGAGTATTTGTGATAAGCAGTTGGTTTTGAATTGATTTTATAGTCATTAATAGACGAATTATGTCTCGACTAAGCATGCCACTCACTATATTTCACATTGTGCCCAACAATGGTCCCTACAACTGTGTTGTCAAAGAGCAACATTAAACTATGTCAAAGACCAACGTTCTATAGTGTTTGGCGTATGCTACATATGGGTAGTTGATAACTCACATGTAACCATGTAGAATGTCCCCACATAATATATACTATGTATTTAATCACGGAAAAAGGTTCGAGTTGTTACCTCAATTGATGGATACAGCCGCCCTCTACTTGTTGGGTAGAGGCAAAATCAAAAGGAAAATGCAACACATGATCTAGTTTTTCAATAACATGCATAGAAATTTTCTGAATATCCCTTGATATCTTCATCTTACTCGTACCAATAGATGGATAAAGAGGTTGACATGTTTGAATAGATATTTTATCAAAAACATAACAAATTAGAAGGGAGTGGAGAATCTTTACAGAAGAATTAATGGAAATGGATAGAGCTTCGTGCTGATAGCGTGTTATGAACAAGAGAGAAATATAGGGAGAAAATTGATTCAATCTCATAATTCATCTGACATATACAAAGTATATATATACTAGTACAATAGAATCCCTAAAAGCCTAAAGCCCATAAACATTGGGTTGGACCATAAAATGGTTGCATTCATAACACGTTCAAATTAGTACAAGTGAAAAGTAAATGAGTAAATGAGAATATCATCTATAAAGACAATTATGAACTTATCCAAATATGGCTTACATATTCGGTTCATCATGTCTATAAATGCGGCTGGGCATTGGTTAGACCAAATGGCATGACAATAAATTCATAATGGCCATATCTTGTTCTAAAAGCGGTCTTAGGACTGTCCTCTTCTTGTACCTTTAATTGATGATATCCTGAATGTAAATCGATCTTAGAGAAAAATCGAGCTCCTTGCAATTGATCAAACAAATCATCAATTCTCGGTAATGGGTACCGATTTTTAATCGTGACCTTGTGTAATTCACGGTAATCAATGCACAAACGCATCGATCTGTCTTTCTTTTTTACGAATAAGATCGGCGCTCCCCATGGCGATGAACTTGGCTGTATGAATTCTTTTTCCAACAATTCGTCTAAATGTTTCTTTAGTTCCTGCATTTCTGCGGGTGCCAAACGGTAGGGTGATTTGGCAATTGGTGTCGTTTCTGGTAGCAGATGAATTCTGAATTCAACTTCCCTGTCTGGCGTAGTCCTGGTAATTCTTCTGGAAATACATCTGAAAACTGTGATACTACTGGAATATCTTTCAATTCTTTTCCTTTAGTGTTAGTGATTATGGAAATCAAATACACTAATGATCCTTTTTCTTACATAACTTGTTGTTTTCATCACAGAGATGAATTTTGTGGATCTAGAGGGTTTATCTCCTTTAATTGTGATATTTTCACCTTTTAGTGAATTTACTTGGATTGACTTTTGATCACATAGAATACTGGCTTTGTTGGCTATTAACCAGTCCATTCCTAATACAACATCAAATCTCGCAGCTCATCCACTGCTTCAATCTGGCTGATCATCGGTGGAACAACTCACCGGACCACATTTTCACAGCGACAGAACCTCTAGATGAAACCCTATGTCACTCCTTCTATTACGTCTGTTCATCCACACGGTTTATCTCGCCGAAATCGTCATCTAGGTCATGGCAAGTTCATGGCGTTACGGAAACCGATTTCAGATCCATTTCCGGTGCTTCTGTAAGTGCAAATAGTTGAACTCCTTCTTATCATCTTCCCTACCACCCACATTCATAGAATTCCATGTGAGTAGTTGTGTTTTCTCTGCAACTATTTCAAAAAAGCCCTTTTTTTCTTCTTAAAAATTCAATATTTTTTCAATTTAAGGGGGTTATTAAGGTTCTTGATTTAATATTCAGATACCCTTTTGGAAAAAGGACTCTTAGACATTTGGGTTTTGTGATTCTTAACATGGGTTTGGATCAAGTTTGCATCTTTTGTTGGAGTTCTAGGGTTTAGAGATTAAGCAAATATTGGTGATTGTTTGTTTTGAATTTGATTTTTTTCTTCAAGCATCCTCACATTCAGGTAAATCTGCAATTAATGTTCATACTATTTTTTTAACCTTTGAGATTCTTTATGTTATTCTGCATTTACAGTTTGAGTTTTTATTATCTTTGATGGTTTTTGTACCTTTGGTGTGTAAATAGGAGGAAAATTGTCTTCAGTGAAAGCAACTTTTATAAATTACTATTGACGGATTATCGGCGTTGGGTTATCAGACCGAGTGTATAACAACCCTCGAAAACACCCTACTTATACCACGTATGCACGTAACCAAACCCGTATAACTTCAATTTCATTAAAAATCAAATAAAATCCTGATTTTTGAGTTCTCGCGGGCCGCAACAGGGGAAAGGGATGTCTGTCGCGGGGAGCGACCCACCTTTGCTTGCCGGTCACCTGTGATGTCATGTGTCCCGTAACGTGGAGAGTCTAGGGTCCTTACCAGGCAACCCTAGCTGTAGCTAGGGTGCCCTCGCGGGGCGCGAGAGGATCAGGGGCAGGAGGTCGCGGGGCGCGAGAGAGGCACGAATTCACTATAAATTGAGCAGAGTTTTGTCTTTCAATTTCGTTAATCTCCTTCTTTCTCTCAGTCTATATTATAGCCAAAAGTAGCTCGATCTTATACCCCTAAAACACGAAGCTCTGCCCCGTTGTAAGTATTTTAACCCCGATCACTAATTCGTTACCCTACCGGATTGATCCAGGGCCCCGTAACGCATGTCGAGGCTCTGCCTGACTAAGTTCGTTAGGGTTCTGTCCTCGTGTTGTATGGCTAATGTGATTTAGCTTATCTTACTAACACGTGTGCATTGTATGTTTTTAATAGAAAATAATCAGGAAAATCAACAGGAAGTTGTAGAAATACATAAGTCTACAACGTGAGTCATTCTCTTTTTCTACCAAACTGTGTTACAAAATCTCAAATATTTTCAATTATACTTACAGTGATTGAGTCTTTGTATTCTACAATTACTGCCGGTATGTGGGGTATGTATACACTACTAATCAAGCGTTACTATTGGACAATGAGTTAGCCAATAGTAATATGACCACAGTCATGGAACTGCCAACATGACAAATACTGAATGAGTAATTGGTTAGATATAAACATTGTAATCGCTCTCAATACTGTAAAGTTATAAAAGCTTATTTTGATTAAACTGGGATGCACTCGCCAGTATTCTGATAAAATCTTTTTAAAACGCGTTTCAGGTAACTTAATGTGAAGCTATAAGAAGCCAGCTATGGAGCACTGAAGGCTTAAAGAAAGTGGCTAAAAAAGTTACCTAAATAAAAGTTTATGTTTTCAGCAACTAGGATTTATCCCTATAAATGTATTATGAATGAAACATGGATTTTATCCCTTTTGTTTATTATAAAAGTTTGGTGTTTTGAAACTCTGAAACTTATTTCCTAACTACGATCCTGATGTTCTCATTTCCGCTGCCAAATTAGTAAACACCGATACCACCAGCTGTTGTTCGCGGCTCCCGCTCCCGGGGTAGGGGTCGGGGTTGCGACAGAAGGTGGTATCAGAGCCACTGGTTTAAGCCATTTAGGTGTTCTTTTAATACCTAAATTTTAACCAATTGTTGTTAGGAAGTAACTTATATGTTATTCTGTGTACAAATACATATTATTATTTTATTGTTATTTTGACAATTTTCTAGTTTACAGTATGAGTGATCAGGGTACTTCTGACGCTTACCGTCAATTACCTCATTCTCCAATGAATGAAAGAACATCCCAGCCAACCCCAGGATACATCGCTGATTTTGAGGGTGTCTTTGTTTTCAAAGCCAAATCCGAATAACCTTTTCCCCCTTAGAAACGAGGGTGGTTTAGTAAGGCAACTTATGAAAGGAGGAAAAGAATGAGAAAACTCCAACAACGAAGAATAGCGAATAGAGAGAGAAATACCCAAAGCTAGGAAGCTAGACCCTTATGGGAGGAAGAATTGGATAGGTAACTAGCTGACTTTCATATGTTTGGAAATGTAGAGTTTGGAAATGTAGAAGGAGGAATTGATATCAACCAAGTAGCAAACCCACAACTTATACCGTTATTTCCTGACCAACCCATGGAACTAGAACAGAACTAGGAGAACCAGCTCCCAATCCCAGCCTTTGATCCAAATGAGATACCTAGAATTCCAGCACCAAATCCTTTAGACTATGACCCGTGGTGGGATGACAACCGGTCAATTATGGAAATATTAAATAATCCATATCCTTACGAAGAACCAATACCACGTTACTCTGAATCGGTGCCAGCCCCACTACCACCAATGAATCAAGAAAATGTAGAAGAACTTCGCCAGTATGGTGAAGAGTTAGTTGAAGTGGGAAATTGGGTTCGCAAAATAGGATAAAAACTCGTCTGGAAATATGACAAGTGTGAAATGCAGTACTAGAAATGCCAACACATTATTTATATATATATATATATATATATATATATATATATGAGAAGGATCCGTTAGGAACCACCCTTTATTGCAAGAACTAATGTGAACACAACCAAAAATACATAAAAATAGCTAAAAAACACAAAAAAAAATTAATATTTTAAATAAAAAAATCGCTACTTTTAGTAGCAAAAAGAAAATTAGTAGCAAAAAGTAGCGATTTTAATGTAAAAAATATAAAAAAAAATTTGTGTGTTTTTTAGGTTTTTTGGGGGTTTACTTTTTAGCATTTTATCTTGGGGGGGGGTATAACAACCCTCCTAACTAAAAAAAATTTTCGACACCCCTAATATATATCAAATGCGCTTATATATCTCACTATATACCCCGTATGTGAAAACCGAGCCTAAAAATACCCTATATAATTAAAAATAAAATAAAAAAAAGATTTTAACCTCGCTCGTGGGCCACGAACGTGTAGGCGGTAACCTACGCGGGCTGTGACAGCTCGGAGTCAGGGCGAGCCCCTGTGCCGCCACGTATCACCATTTGTGTTGAGCCTAATGGCGAGTCAGCCAAGCTAGGGCAGACCCTAGCTGGTCTCACGGGCCGCGAAGGCCCTGGAGGAGGTTTACGCGGGGCGCGACGGAAGGCGCAAAGTCACTATAAATTGAGGCCTTCAGTTTCAACTCGTTCATCTCTCGATGTTTCTCTCAAATTTCTACGTAGTATACATTATACTCAGGAAAAATACCCCCCCTAAATAACGAAGTTCTGCCTCGTTGTAAGTATCATAACCCCGCTTACGTATTAGATACGCTGCCCGATTGATCCAGGGTTCCGTAACGGCTGTCGTGGTTCTGCCCGACGTAGTCGTTGGA